>JANQDE010000292.1:18191-67901 GCA_037157785.1 Cephalotes varians
TATTTAAATTAAACTATAATCTAGTATATTCAAACTACGCGCCGAACACTGCCGGTCATATAACGTAGTTCTAAACTAGAATAGAAATAAAGTCACAAATGAATTTGATCGTCAAATTAATGCAAGATGTTAATAAGCATTTTTTTAAAACTTTAAAATTTTAATGTTTATTTATAAAAAACATTAAGAAATGACTTGTTGGGTCACTCCAAGTATATTTGCAAATGCTTTCCTGGATTGCTTGCTAAATATTTACAAGGGAACACTGATCCCCTTCGATTTAAATGAGCTTTGGATATATTAAAATATGGACAAAAATAAGAGATACGTTATTTTTTTATAGCTGAATCGCATGTTAAGGGGGTGAAAATCTCCCTTGAAAAAAATCGGTTTTTTTCTTTCAGAGTGAATATCGTCGAAACTATGAGAGATAGAAAAAAATGTTTTAAATAAAAGTTGAATGGTTCTAAGCGTACTTAATAACTATAATAAAAAAAATTTTTTAATTATTTGTTTATTGTACACCCATCCTCACTTTTAATTTTCAAAAATTTTTAAATTTTTGTAATAATAAAAATTAAAGATCATTTTACGTTAAAAACAACGATGTATAATATAATCATGTTCCGACAACCATTTTTATAATATTAACGAGAAACACCTCTATATATATGTTCCATATGTATTCGTCTCATATCGCGTTGGTTACGCGAAAGCGTTGAAGGCAAATAAAATATGGTTCATCAATATAGTATCAGTATAGCAGCAACTATTGAAATGAGAGCGTTTTTATAATAATCTTTTGATGATAATAATAATAATAATAATAATAATGGTTTAGTTAAACTGTTAAAATCAGTCAAATATTTCTGATGATATATAAAAAATTGTATAAAATACTTTGGACATTTAAAAATAAAGTATGAATAAAGAAATTATTATTTTTATGAATATTGTGCATTTCATTTTGACCATAGAGCAGCTAATTATACTTTATTTTTAATTGTCCAAAGTATTTTATACAATCTTTTATACATATGTCTCAAGTTTTATAAAAGGTTAATTGGAAAGTTGAAGGATAATGCGAAAGAATTTAAATTTTTAAATAGTAATCTATATTTCAGGAATTCATATTTCATTTACTATTGCTATTGCTACTACTACTACTACTAATTTGTTTTATCTATAATGATTTTAATAGCTTTGCTTTGAAACATATATTTGAATATATTTTGCATTAGTTATTACTTATTGCACAAAATAAATATTTAATTCTTCCAATAAATAATATAATACTGTAAAATATATTTCTTAATATATTTTGTAGTGAATATAGATTCAAGTATATTTTACAGTATATAGTATATTTTATTGTTCATCGAAAGAATTTTATTTATGACATTTTCAAAATATTTTTTCATCTGTAAAATAAACATTTCTCAAACGTTATTAATAATGGTTTTTTAAATGTACTTTTTTCGAAAAAGAAACGTTTGATCTAATGTTTTTCGAGTGAACATTTTAACTTATAAGAAGCAAGAATGCGATTATAAAACGTTTTACGTTTTGCGTTTAACGATATATATATGTGCTATTTGGGATATCACATAATATTCTTGATTTGAATATTCCATATTATAACTTAATTTTTTATTCTTCATTGATTCATTTATTTTAAACAAAATATATTTCTCAAATAAACAAATCTCAAAAAATAAAGACAAAATATTGCAAATACATATGTACAGAGTATTTCTCTCATCAGTTTTATCGAAAATCTCAAACGCAAATGTAGTTTTAACATGGAAAGGACCCCGCCGTGTGATCAAACGACATTAGTGAATGTTTATACAAAAATCATAACTTTTTAATTTTCAATATTAGTATTTTTATAACTAATCTAAAATATAAATATTCTGACAAAAAATTTAAAATTAATTGAAGAATGTACTCAGCAAACACAAGTATATAACAGCAATATTGTTACAATATAACGGAATATAATATAATATAATATGACATGACATATCCATTACATAATGTTCATGTTAGTTGCAATTTCCTGCTCATTAGATGTTGCAGTTATATAACATAAATATGACATAAATGTAACTAAAATGTTATATAATTTTTATATAGTAATCTACTAACTACAATGTAATAGTTATATAATAATTATATTAATACATTTTAACATTTATAAGTTCTAGGAATCAGGAGATCTCTAAATTAATTTTTATAAATGATCAAAATTGCATTATCAAAATATACTTTATACTTTTACTTTCATCTTGGAGCTCAATTTTGAGGACTCCCCTTCAAGTCATTATTTCATAACCATTTCATTTCAAAACATGAGTGAAAAATCTTATAATGTGCCTTTTATTCTATCTTATATGTTTTTTTTCTTATGAGAAATAACCTATGCTACATCCATCTTTCCTCTTGTGGCAAGCGACTTTAGAAGAGTTTAACATATAATATCTTAGATGTATTCTATGATCTATAATGTGTTATATTCATATTGTGTTGCTATTATTTTATCATAACAAATAAGTAACAAAAGTGCAATAAAAGTAATAATTATATAACACAATCATATTATAGATATATAATGAGATACATAACAGTAACATAAATATAATATCTATTATATCACATTACTTTTGTTATATTACAGTTATATTGTGTCTGGCTATACAAGCTATCATTTATTTCCTCTGAAATTAATTTTCTAAAAGCTTTTCATTTCAATCATTGCGGATAATTTTATTAGAAAGATTGATTTAAAATTGACCAGTAAATTTGTAATGCAAAAATATGTTTAACAGAGATAATATTTTGTATATGTATAAATCCTTTCCCTGTTATTTAATAATATCTTTACCTTTATTTTTTCCCATTTATCGTCCACATCTTGAAGCCAACTTAAAAACAGTCTACCATTATATCTGCTCCTTGCATTCCTATCTTTTTCTTCTTGTTCAGGAGTAATGACGTTGTATACTTCTTCGTCTTTGAGAATCGTACAAACGGAAAATGGAAGAGATTGATTAGCGAGTGCTCTGGCTGCTCTACCATGCACTCTAAGAATCTCTTGTTCCACTGACAGAACTAATTTTTCTTTTTCAACTACATGTTGCATCCTGAGACGATATCGTTCTTTCTCTTGTTCAACATACATATCCTTCATAGCTCCATGCAAACCAACAGGTGGATTAACATTCGGTTCTTTTGCATTGCCAGCTAATACATATGTACAGCGATTCATCAAGTAATCTTTAAAACCTTGAGGAGGTTTTGGTTGAACTGGGAATAAGCCCTTTCGTCTTCTCTCGATCTGTGAAAAATATTAACAAAAATATTAACTACGTTTTGTATTTTTTATTTCTTTTATTTCTTTTTTCCTTATGCGCACTCATATTAATTAGTTTCCTAATCTATTTTGATGTAATAATGTAAAAATGGAATGCTGTTGTGTAATAATTAATTTAAAAAAATGCAAAATAATTAAAAAAAAAAAGACGAAATAAAAGATAAAAGAACAGAAAATATTTTCATTCTAAATGTAATCAAGTTTTAAGGAGTATCATTTTTCTTGGATAAAAAACTTCATTAAACTGTATTAATATTGAAATTCTTCCCTGAGTGAAAATTTTTCTTTAAATTCTTCATATATTTTTTAAAATTTCTATATATAAATTTTAAAAATTTTCAGAATTCTTTTATAATCTTTTATAATTTTCAAAAAAAAATTATCAGATTTCTTTTTATGTGAATTGGAACATTTTTCAGAAATGCTAATCTATATTTTTTCTAAAATTCTTTATATATATATATAAATTCTAAAATTTTTAAAAATTTCTTATTCTATAATTTCCGAAAAAAACTCCGAATGAAATCTAAGAAGTATTTTTCATAAATCTTCATAAATTTAAAATATGAAAAATTCTTAAAAATATAAATTTTTTTTATCAGGCTCCACCTAAAATTTGATTAATACTAGTTTGCGAACAGTAATCCAGGAAAAATATCTCTAAGTTGGAAGTTTATCTCTTTCAATATAGACAAACAAGTTCTAATAAAAGTTATTAAATACAAGTTATTTGATGTTCTATTTGAAGAGATGAACAAAATATTAATAATATATCGATATCGATGAAAAGTTCTTACTTATTACCATCATTTTTTTTTCACATTTTTTTATATTCATATTAAATTTGTGTTCTGCTAGTTTATCGGTACAATCCAAAAATAAAATAGTATTAATACATGCTGATTAGGCATTGCAAAAACTAACGTCTGTGACCAGCAATTTTCTATTCTATTTTTCATGCAAGCAACAGAAACAAAATTTCGTTTATAATGTAAAAAAAATCCAAAAATGAACTACAACAAACAAATGAAGGCTAAACATAATCACAAATTTTATAATAAAAACTTTACCAATTTTAAACTCTAACAACTTCGCATGATGATTTAAACTGTATGCTTTTTTTAACACGAGTGAACTTGTTATATGTCAATAACATTTGAGTAACAAAAAACAAGCTAAAACTTATCTCTGATTAATAATATGTTAATTAGATTTTCTGCATACAAATTTCCGTGATCGTAATCGCTCTCTCTACGATTGGTTGAATTGTTCTATGGGGGAGACCGGGCTGAGTTGTCACAGTTTTTGTTTTTGTTTAGTGATTTTTAGAAAAAAATGGATATAAAATTTTGAAATATTATATATATTAAAATATACCTACATTACCCACATTATCTACACCTATATTAGATATAAAAAAAATTATTATTTTTAAATATATCCTCCTACAAATAGTTCTTTAATTTTAAAAAAATTAAAAATGTGACAACTTCAATTCGGGGTTGATTGTCACATATTGATTTGACATTTGAACAACTGTTCAGAGGTAGCCAGTATCACCAGATAGAAAACGCGACTTTCTTGAAAAATAGGTAGAGACTCATTTAGGATAATCTATCCTATATGGCCGTTTTAGTAAGAAATTATATTCACGAATTTTGTTACAATAATGATTATAACCAACCACAGCTAAAACTTATCTAAGACATGCTATTTTTTTACAATTGAAGTGAAATTGCGATTGGTAATGCCAAAAACTAACAAAAAACAAAATAAATCATAAAAATTTATTCGTCAATTTCATTTTCTTAAAAGTTGTTGTAATATACGCGATGTTTTGACACATTTTAGCATAAATTAATATTAAATTATTAATATTAATATTATCAGCAATTTACAATAAAAAAAAAGAATTTTCTGGCATATATTGATTGAGTTATAAGCTTTTTGACAAGCAATCCCGTATGACTGCCTCCTCTACACTCATTCGTTGGCTAATTTTTACGTCTTTATGTCTTAAGTCCATTCTACAATACGTTGTATGGTGTCATAAGTCGTAAGCCATAAGAATTTACCAAACACAATCGAATGTGAGAACACTCGACTATAATTGGTCAATTTTTATGGCTTATGACTGACATATGTTATATTGTAGAATAGGTTATAGTTTATATATTATTAGTATGGGTTTACAGTTAAGATTACGGAAATTTGAGTGAAGAAATTAACGAAAAACAAAGTATCACTTTATTGATAGAAGACGTGTAGAATTTTTTATATTGTATTCATGATAAAAACGTCTTAATGCGTGAATCTTTTTCTCGATAGAAATTTCTTTGTATGAGACTCATATTAGAATAGTGTTTTAGTATTAATATTATTCAATGGAAAAAGTACAAATTAATATTAAAAACATATATGCATACGTGCGTACGTGTGGAGATCGAAACATTGTAATTTGTCATTTCTTATAGTATTTGATAACTCTAAATTCTTTCAGCCTGCCTAGTTTTTTGTAATTTGATTAAAAAGGTGATTATTTTCTTACGTATGTTTGTCTAATCAAGCTAAAAATAATCAAGCAAATATTTCTTAAATGTAAAGAATTGTTAATGATAAAAACTGAGCTTATTTTTCAATAAGAAAACAAATGAGAATATAAATGAGCATATAAAAGTGTCCATGTAAAATATGGAATTTATTCGCTAAAAATTAAATATTTTGACTTCATTTAATTTTCATCAGTCATGAATACGAAATTAATTAACATATAGAAATTTATAAGAAAATAAATTAAATCATGGACATAAAATATTGAGATGTGTAGCAAATAAAACAAAACAAAAAATATAAGGATAATAAAAAATTACATAAAAGATCAGATACATTCTAATAGGCACGTTGTGGAAACATTGCACAATAATAGCATCATAAATTGACGAAAATTCGCAATAATTGCACTAAGATAATTCGCCATAATGCAGCAGTTTTCAAAATAAAATTTTTAAATGATATTTATAAAAAATTAAACAAATCTTTTGAGATATAAACATTTTATAATTTATTTTCTTTCAAGAACATAATGAACGCAACATATTGAAGAAACAAGGCAAAACACGTTATTTCATCTCAATCCGATTATTTTCAAATGCTTGAATGAACACTTCCGAAAGATCAATTCATATTCATCTCAAAAGCCGTTTGACTCTTTTTTTTAAATTTAATCATGCTGAATATATATTTCATTGCAATATTTCCATATTATAATTTAATATTATATTTCTGTATAATAATTTAAAGAAGTAACTATACATTATTGTGAGTATATGGATTACAATTCTCACATAACAATAATCAATATTTTATAAAAAATCAATATTTTTACATTTATTTGTTTAAATATACTTATATAATTGTAAATCATAAATTTATTTTATTAATAATTTTGTCAAATAATTTTATAAATGTTTTCCTATCGCGTGAAGATTACAAATAAATGATTACAAATAAATAATCGACATTTAGTAAGGTAAATAAAAACAGAATAACGCTTTCCTCATAATGAATCAATTCATTTGAAATGATATTCAAAATTAAAAAAGGAAAGGAGCGAATTCTTGAAAAGGAATGAATTCTTCGTTCTGATACGAAAATAAGTAGAGTCAAAAAAAGAGTCAAAAATGTAGTCGTGTGGCAATGTTGAAAGCATAGAACAAAACGTCCAATAGAGTTAATATCAATCTTTATAAAAGATTGGTATTGATTCTACAAATTAGTAACAGAAAAAATATACAATTATAAAATATGTGTAAAAAACTTAAATATGTAAATAAAAAGAAATTAAAAAAAAAAATAATTCAGGAGAATTTAATACATAAAAAGTTTGTTATTTCTATGTTTTTGGCAGCAATATATTATAGATATATTATAGATTTCAAAATGGGGAAAATAGAATTTGTTTGTTCTAAAAATTAATATAATTCTATAAAATTAATATAATAATATAATTCTGTGAACAATTCTTTTTATATTTTTAGAATATAGTTGTGTATATTTTAGAAATGTTTTGAAAAAATTACGATTAACATACCTTAAAAATATATTAAGATGTATAATCTTTGCAAAAAGTTTGAAATTGGAAGTGTGTATTAACTTTTATACTTTCCATATAAAAATAATATATTTTCCATATTAAAACTATACATAAAACAGTTGTGTGAATAACAACATATATTTATTTAACAACATATTTTACGTCTGCATCACAATAAAACTTAGGATCTTAATTATTATTAAATCATCTTAATTATTTAAACAAAAATTAATTTATCAAGTATTCTTGAAATTAAAACAAACAAATAAGCATAATAAAGGAAAGGCAATGAGAATAAAAAAGCGGTTATTATTGCGCTATAATAGATTTACAATGTGAAGTATATTTACTTCATTCAGTTGATTTCATAGAGATATCGAATATTTCTTTATTTTAGCTTCATTTTAAACCGAAAATTGAAACTTTGTCATTATTTTTTTAAGTTGAAGTATTATAATAATAAGAAATAACAAATACGGTAATTGAACTATAAAAATGTATTGTTAAATGATATTATTTATGTAACTTCATAGCAATATACATATAATAGTTTTAATATTCATTGTTATATGGAAAATATTAACACTTTCTAATTTAAAACTTTTTGCATACTATACATAAACGTATAATATATCCTTAAGAAATAAATTTGTTGCTCATTTCATAAATTATAAATTAATGCAATACTTTAATTTTATTGATATCGTATTTGTGACAATAAAATATATATTTTTCACAATTTAAAGCAAATAATCTTTGATATCTTTTAAAAGTATATAAAACTTTGTAATACTAAAAAGCAACAAATTTTTTATATTAAGCCAAAGAAACTTAAACTACGATATTGATAGTTTCCGTTAAGAAAAGAATATTTATTATTGAAGAAAGAGTATATATTAGAATTTTTATTTTTAATTATTGTATTTTTAACTATTAAAAACAAACAATTTGATTTTTGATATATTTCAAGCTCATTGTGTCTAGAATATTTTGAAACCAAATACATAAAAGCAATAAATTTTTTAAGTAAAAAAATTTCAAAAAAGAAAATGTCAGGTATGTATTACATGTATTTTTAAAATCTTAAAATGAGCAATAAACTTATACAATAAAAATTATATATATATATATATATAATTTTTGGTATATTTAAAAATACTTTAACTTGAAGCCATTTTAATACTAAAAAGCAATTTTTTGTATTAAATTAGAACTTTAATTTCAGCGATAAGAATTTGCAAAAATATGTTTTACATATAACATTACTTAACATTTTAGAAGGAGCAATAAATTTAATATCTAAAATATCTTGAAAACACATTGTGCTTGAGATATTTTGATGCTAAGAACATAACTAAATTTGTCTCATTTTATAAGAAAAACTTTGCTGTGTTGAAATGATATAATGTTATTACATTTTCTGCATTAAATAATGAGTAATTACATTTTATAATTTATTTTTTAAATCCGTTAATCTGAATAATTTTAATGCTAAAATATTTGAAATAAATCTTCATTTCATTTATTATTTCCTGGATTGTGTTTAAAAGTCACCTAACTATCCTAGGGTGTCATTCTATCAGTAGATATAAACAAAGGTAGAATGATACTTTAGCATAGTCGGGTTATATTTCTGGGAACGCAATTCTGTATAATTGTCGGATAAAAATTCAATGAAGAATTCAATAAATAGTAGTATTTTTTAAACATTAAATTTTCAAAATATTTTTATGCTATCTTAAAGTAATATAACTATAAATCAAAATAGCATCAAAAAATCTGTCCTTTTACATACGATCATTTTTTCAAGATAAGAGGAATTAATTAGGAAGAAATAATTAATATCAAATAGTTTTCTGTTACTATAATTTTCTGTTAATTTTGAGTAACAAAATCAATAGAATAAATAATTATATAAATAATAAATTTGTTAATTAAACGCAAATCTGATTGCTAATATTTGGCATAATATAAGTGGGTATAACATTGGGTATATTAGGGAAAAAATTTCTTCGTATTTTCCCAGTAGATGACTTTAGGATCGTATAACTCTGGTAATATTAATCGGATCTGGCAATATTTGCGTGCGTTTAAAAGGTGATGTATCATAGAGTAATTAAAAAAAAAAAAATGATACTTGTTTATCAGTCAAAAGTTATTGTGTCTTGAAAATGAGTGAAAATAAAAAGAAATTCGATACATTTTGAAATTTTATTATAAAAAAGGGAAGAATGCAATTCAAGCTAAAAAAATTTGTGATGTTTATGAACATGATGCAATAAGTGTGGCATAAAATTGGTTTAAGCATTTTCAAACTGGAAATTTTTATGTCAAAGATGCACCTCGCTCTAGTCGAGCAATGACTAGAAAAGTCGATGAAGTCATGGAAAAAGTTGAGTAAGACCCACACATTAGCAATCATGACATCGGTAAGGAATTAAACATCGACTACAAAACAGTTTTGAACCATTTGAAGAAAGTTGGATACAAAAAAACCTGTTTGAGTGCCACATGATTTAACAGTGAAAAATTTAATTTCCATCTGCAACTCATTGCTAAAACGGAATAAAATCAAACCATTTCTGAAACGGCTCACTATGGGTGATGAAAAATGGATCACATACAACAATAATGTACGAAAGAAATCATGGTCGAAGCAAGGTGAAGCTCCACAAACGGTGGCAAAGCCGAAATTGATGTCGAGAAAAGTTATGGTGTGTGTGTGTGTGTGTGTGTGTGTGTGTGTGTGTGTGTGTGTGTGTGTGAGTGAGTGAGTGTGAGTGTGTGTGTGAGTGAGTGTGAGTGTGTGTGTGTTAAGATTGGACAGGAATCGTTCACTACAAGTTGCTGTCGCCCGGTCAAACGATTGATTCTGACCTCTACTGTCAACAATTGGAAAGATTACGCCAAGCAATCGAGAGAAAGCGACTAGATCAATAGTATGATCAATAGGAAAGGCGTCGTTTTCCATCACAACGCCAGACTCCACACATCTTTGGCGATCCGTCAAAAATTGAGAGAACTTAATTGGGAAGTTTTGATGCATCTACCTTATAATCTTAACCTTGCACCATCAGACTACCATTTGTTTCAATCTCTACAGAACTCTCTTAATGGTGTAAAGTTGACTTCAAAAGAGGCCTGTGAAAATCACTTGTCGCAGTTTTTCGCCCAAAAATCACAGTAGTGGGATTATGGTTTTACTTCAAAAATGGCAGAAGGTGATTGAACAAAATAGGACATATTTGATTTAATAAACTTCATTTAAAATATGAAAGAAACTTGTTTCACTTTTGTATTAAAATACGAAGAAACTTTTTCCTAACCCAATAATATAATTACTCATATATATTAATCCCCTTCAGCATGAACGTCTCCAGTATCATCTGGATATTATATTAGAAACTTTATTAGGTGGCTATTTAAAAAAATTCCATGTATTATCGAAAACTTAAGAGATACTTTGCCTGCTTTCTAATATTCAAAAATAGCTGATAACAATTGGTAATTGGTTGATCATGTGGATGAATTTCTGGTCCCGTACTAGTAGTCTCAGCTGCTTCATTAGCAGCAGCCGTAGCTGCAGCTTGTTGTGCTTCTTTATTGGGCTTCATTTTTCTTTTTCTAGGATGAAGCTCTACAGATGGTGCTGGTATATTGGCATTAGACATCGCTGAAGAAGTGGTTGCCGAGATATTCTCCAAATTTTCGATACCATTATCCTTTTGATTTTTCCCGGCAGCGTCTGTATTTTTGTCGGATTTCTCCACGGTTACGTTACATTTCGAGACAATTCCTGTACTTATGGATTCCGATGTAATCTTATTTACATCAGACCCGACTGTTTCTGGCGTAGGCGAATGATGTCTTTGTTGCGGTGAAGAGTTATTCGAACGATCTGTAGTAGTATTAACTGGTAATGGTGATGAGGTGGAATAACCATTACCTGAGGAAGAGACAGTTTCTTTTGGTGCCGTAGAACCGTTATTACCATTTCCAGTCCTATAACAATATGATCAAAATAAATAATACCATTTAGGAAATTAACTTCACATGATTTACAATCATAATTTTGTGTTTTTTGGTATTCTATATATAAACAAAAAAACGAAAATATAAGATACCCAAAGTAAACAAGAATGGAGAAGGGGATGATAGAAGTCAGCCCGGTAAAAGATACACAATTGTATTATATATCAAATAGATATTTTAATATGTTAAAAACGACATTACATAAATCGCAATAAAATTAAGTACAATTCTAGACATTACAACTCAAGTTTGAATTATCTTTAGCAAAAAAAAAAAAATTAAAATTCAGTTGTACCGCAAACATGAAAGTCGATGTAAATCGTAGAAAAGTTTTATTACAAATTATAAGTTTTCGAGATGTTACATATTAAACGTCTAAATGGTTTCAATTTACGAACAGACATCGATTGTTTAGACTGCGCATACGTCGATACTCAATTATCTATAAACAACATTTTAATTTTTCTTTTTATCTCTTGATCTAATGTTAATTTTGCTTGATGTAACATTAATTTATTGCTGTCTTTTGACATTTTATTTTTTGACTCTCTATAGTATTGACTTAATTTTGAGATGCTATTCAATAATTTTGAGTGCTATTAAAAAACTTTTTTATTTCTGGATCATCCTATTTTGTTTCATTCGGATCTTTTTTGATGTTTCATTCGTACTTCATAAGTGTATAACTTTTTGCTGTATGCGCTGCTGTTCAGTCCGAGGTATGTGATTTTATATACTTTTTGAATTACTGTTAAGTAAGCAGGTAGCGCTAATTATGTTGTCCCACAATAAAAGTATACAAGCTTTCCACCCAGCCTTGGAACTGTGTAGGTTACTACTAAAAAATTTGGGAAGAAAAAATCTTCAGAATAATATTGATCATCTGCCTTGGACTCAACGATTTATCGACTTTTATGTTTGCGGTATTTCAGCTAAATTTTAATTTTTTCTCGCTGAAGATGACTCAACTTGAGTCAAAACGTCCGGAATTGTACTTAATTTTATTATTATTACTTTGGTAATGTTTTTAATATATTAAAATATCTTTTTGATATATAATGTAATTGTGTACCTCTTAACGCGTTGAATCCTATCGTCTCCTTTTCAGTTTTTATTGTTTATGTATATAATATTCATATTTCAAAGTCATGTATGACTTTGTCCTTAACATTTATAAAAGCTTATAAAACATCAATCTACACAATTACAAAACTACACACACAATTAATTAAATAAAAATAATTGAATATAATCAAACTTATTCTTCTTGATTTATCCAGTTTATAGAAATTCTCTATTCTAAATCATTCTATTTCTGCTTTTAAAAATTATGCACAATGAATGAGAAAAAAATTAAATATGAGGAATTAGGAATAATTATTACAGTTTCCATATGTAATGCTTCAATTTATAAATTTCTTCTTTTCTTGTCAATTATTCCACCTTTTTAATTCTTCATGTTTAATTTTTAATTCCTTATTCACAATTGTTATATCTGGGACTTTATTCTAACAGCACACAAACAGAATAAAATTAACTGCATTATTAACAATTAAGATTTAAGTGATATATTCCCTCTTTCATTCATTTTTTCGCTCTATTTATTACTCACATAACAAACAAAAAATAATAAGAGAATAATAATAAATTGAGAAATATTAAGAATGAGACATAGTTCTACTGTCTATCAAAATTAAATATATTTCTTATATCTTTAATGTGCTCATTTGTTTTTAATAAAGTAAATTACATATAAAATAAAATTATAATAAAAGAAAAATGTTTCTTATATTTCTAATTTGCAAGCATTTTTACTTTATACTGTAATATTATAAAACTATTTGCATTATGGTAATAAATATTTAATATATTTCAAAATATTAAATTATAACGAATAATAATACATACATACTAACAAAGAAAGATTACAAGTGTTTTCAATTTTAATAAATGTATTATAATACAGACCGAAATAAGAGACATATTTCTTTATAAATATTCTTATGTACATTAAGAGAATGAATACTTTTGAAGAAAATTGACTATTATATTTCTAAATGTATGTTGAAACAATAAGCAATATGCAAACATATTTTAAACAAAATTTTTATGGTTTTAAAGATATTATATAAAAGGATGGAAATATTCGATTTTTTAAAAATATATATTTTTTATAAATCCTTCACTATTATATTTAAAAATTTTAAAACGTTTTATAACCAAGTTAAAGCTTATTTCAAGACAAATTCAACAAATAATATATGTATAATAAAATTATTTCTTAAAAACGCATTTTTGAGAAATAAGTTATAAAAGTTCTATGTACATCATCTTTTATTGTCTTATCCATAATTATTCATAAAGAACACTATTCAAATATCCGACACCAATTTGTATTTCCCTGAAATATGTTGTTAAGTTAAAATTTAAAATACTTCTTGAAAGTTTTGTAATAAAAATCTTTTTTAGCAACATCTTCAAATTATTTATTGCATCGAAAAATATTTTAATAATGTTTATTTGGTTTTTATAGAATTAAATAGATGATAAAATTTTTATTTTTTTTTCCTAAAAATCCTTCTCCTCCGCACCTATTTTTGCAAAGTTATATAAATTTTGTCATAAGAAAATTATAACTTTTTTAATCCCTTTTTTAAATCAGGAATATAAGGATTGATAATGTAAGAATTGACTATATAATATAACTATATATAATATAACTATATATTTTTTCTTTTCTTCAAAAACTAAATATTGTAATAATAATGTATATTATCCACGTTTGAAATATATGCATGCATAAAAAATTATTTATATACATTATATACACGGTGGGCCACTTTAATCGATCCACTTAAATATCTCTGTAGGTAAGCTACCTATAGAAACATGGTTCGGACAAAAATTGTCCAGGACAATGGGGGCCATCCACCTGTGCTACTGACCTTGACCGTTCAGATAGATTTTCAAGGTCATTTGAAGGTCAAATTCTTTTTTTTTAATAGAAACCCCTATTTTTGACACCGGATTCGGAAAGAACACTATACCAAGAACGTAAAATTACCCGTTCTTTTCATCGCATCTTTTTTGTCTTTTAGATATAGAAATTTCTCATTGACAGTACTACAAGCAAAATTGAAAATTGCAAACATCTAATCAAATATCTAAATAATTATAAAATAAAAACAAAATATAAAAAAATTATTTATATCTTATGAATATCTTATATATAATAATTTACACATATATAATAGCTTATAAAAGCATCATAATTCTCAAAAATTATTCTAATATGATATAAACTTCATTGAAAACATATTTTTTTCAATTTTTGTTATTAGAATAAATTTTTAATAATTGTAGTTAACGTAATGTTTTATGAGTGGTATACTGACAAAAAGTAATGATTGTACAGATGTGTTTTTATTAGATTATTTGATTTTTGAAAAAAGATATAGTTAATGTTTATATTACTGATTTCAATTTAAAAAAAGCTATAATTTCCTTGTGACAAAATTTCTATAGCTTTGCAAAAATAAGTGGGGTGGGAAAATTTTCAAAAAAATAAAAAATAAAAATTTTATTATATATCCACTTAAAACTATAATACAAACTGAATAAATTATCAAAACATATTTTGATGTATAGTTTTGGAAATATTACCGAAAAACAAATTTTAATTATAAAACTTTCAAGAGGTGTATAACCTTTTTAACTTGAGATTGGGAACGTATGTAAAAATACGTATCCCTTAGATTTTGCTTAATTATATGGAGGAAGAGTTTTCAAGAAGAAATAAGTTGATGTCAAATCATAGTTAAATAGTTTTTTATGAACAGCTAAAATAATTAAGAATAATGTGTCCATTGCGATACTGGATTCCTAAATCCTAATCCGGCGACGATCTCGATAATTCTGTGCCTCTCACGAAAGGCACAACAAATGTAACTTTTTCAAAAAATCTAAATACACTCTTCCCCATTGAAAACTATGATTATCTTTAAAGCTGTACGAATTTTGTTTAAAAGTTTTGAACGTTGCTTATTTTGATAACAAATGCTTAGAAATAAGTTTATTTTCTTCAACGGAGTATTTTACTTTGTTAATATGTATAAGAGCATTTATAAAAAAATACATGTCTTTTATTTTCGTCTATATTAGACGAACTACATTTCCAAAGTTCATCAAATTTGGAAAGGAATATTTGCAAATTTTTTCTTATAAGAGAGATATAATTGAAAAAATATTGTTGCATCCGCCGAAACGCGATATTGAAACGCACAACCATCGCTCACGGGCCACGAAGATAATAAGGAAGACACTTTTAAAGAACGCAATAACTTTAATAATATCTCAAGGATAGCACAAACACGTAGCATAAACACGTAACACAATAATAGCTGACAAAAGATCGGAGCTGTCAGCAACCACACTGTGCGACCACACGTTATTTTTTTAACAACTCATCCCCAAATCTGAATATGTCTGCTGTTTATAGCAACTCCGTAGCAACGCCAAGAAACGATCTTTCAAAAATACAATCGACAGGCTCCACACAGGGACGCAACACTGCTCCCTCTCTTCAAGATTGTCGTTCCGATCTGTTTTGGAAAATTCATTGGTGGCCCATATCAGGGTTTCAACGAGTCTCCCTGCTCTACCCTGGGTTTCACGCCCAAGTTACCGAACAACACGCCATCCTGAACCCAATCAATGTTTTCTTCCACTCTAATGTTCCTTGAACGTTGCCTTCTTTCCGAAAGTATCTCATTCGTTGCCTCTCGGAATCTTCGGACAAGAGAGAGGTAGCTACCCTTCATTCATAAGGACTCTTCAAATCACTGCCTTGGCATTTGCCCTTCGACCCATGGGAAAATTATGGTTGAAAAAAATCGTGAGTGAGGCAGTCTTCAATGATGTTTCTCTCTCCAATAAAATCATTGAATCCATCGAAAACTTCTGGCAATCGTTTTATTTTATTTATAAAAAAGAGAAATAATCTCAACAATAACAGTTTTAACACATTTTACAAAAATTTTTACAAAATTATTTATAAAGTTTATTCTAATATACTACTCATTTAAAATTTAGAATTTTTAATAATTTGTCTCTCGCAATAAGGGGCTAACCTATCGATATGGATTACTTTATTACGACTTCTATTTGATTTCTGAATCCTAAAGACATCACTAAGCTTTTCTGTTATTTTATAAAGACTTTCCCTGTTGCTCTGTAATTTAGGAGCCTTCCCTTTTATTCTTCGCGGATTATAGAACCAAACATTTTGCCCTATCTTAAAATGTAATTGTCTAACCTTCTGATCATATCGAATTTTAGTTTGTAGTGCTTTGGTATTTAAATATTGCCTAACGCTATTATAAACCCTATTATACCAAGTTTTTCTTTTAATTTCTGAACGTAACCTCCGATTAAATTTTTTTTCTCTAGGATTCGGAGGGTCCCCTTGAAGTAAATCTAAAGGCAATCTTAAATCTCGCGTGAAATATAATTCTGCAGGAGAAAAATCTGTAGTTTCATATTTCGAAGAACAATATGCTAATAAATACATCCAACTATTCCAGTCTCTCTAATTTTCTGAAATGAATTTTGCTAATTTAAGACGGTCTGATGATGATGTTCGACTTGACCGCCTGACTGAAGATGTAAGGTAGTCGTTCTAGTTTTTCTTATACTTAACAAACACATCATCTCCCGAAAGACTTCAGATTCAAAACTTTTTTCTTGATCCATATAAACTTCCAAATAATACCATAACGAGAAACTATCTGACTTACAAAAATCTGTGCCACCGTTTTAACTCTAATATTCAATGGAATAGTCTCAACTCATTTAGTAAAGCAATCTATCACTACTAACAAATACCTATTTCCAGTTGTGGGAAGTAATTAGAAGAGGACCAAACATCCATCTGTACTTTCTAAAATGGTGCTCCGACATTATAAATTTATTTCTTTTTAAACGGAGACTTACTTTCCTTAAAGGACCTCTCTTCTCAATACATTTCTTGAACCAATCCTTTACATCATGTTTGCATGTAGCCCAATAGAAACGTTTCCGATTCTTTCCAAAATCTTATTGATTCCGAAACGTCAGATGCGGAATCATGTGCTAATTCTAAAATTTCACTTATACATTTCCTTGGGAGAATAATTTAAAAAATAATCGATTTTAAATTTGGAGATTCTCATCTTTTACAAAGAACACCATCACTTATAACTAATGCGTCCCAATAAGACCAATAAATTTTACAAAGGGAGGACGCGACGTGATAATAATCGATTGCGACGAAACTCGTTGTAGCGATAGGTTTGCATGTCAAGTGGTACTGAGTAAAGGGATATAATGCGCTTCTCAAACGTTTATGAGAAAATCGATTAAAAAGTTTGTCCAGATTTTTAAATAACATAAGCCAAAGAGAAACATGATCAGTACGAATTAGAAATTTCTTCCCATATAGATAATGGTGAAAAGACTTTATCGAATCTACTATTACTCTTTCTGAACCGTCTTGAATTTGTGATGAAACTGCACCAATATCATAATTTAAGGCATCAGTATCTAGAATAAATTTTCCTACTCCACACGGAAAAGACAAAATTGGTGAAGAAATCAATCTCTTTTTCAACATTTCAAACGCCTCTTGACAAGCCTGAGGTCATTCGAATTTAATCAAAGATAGTATTACATCCAAAAGGCATTGTAAATTCCCACAATCCTATAGAAAATGTTTTCTCTCTATTCTCAGGTCACTTGCCAATATCCACTTTTTAAATCCAAAGTTGTAAACCAAGAGTTCCCCGACAATTGGTCTAAACTATCTTCTAACTTCGGCAAAGGATAAAAATCTTTAATTGCTATCGCATTTAATTTCCTATAATCTACACAAAATCTTATCGATTATCAGAAGTTACAGTAACTAATATCAAAATTTCTTTCCTAAAATACCTCCTTATTTTCACGCTAACAATTACTTTAAATAAAATCGGAACTTCCTCTCCCATAAAATATTTAACATAACAATCTTTTATGGAAACACGTTGTCCTAACTTTTCTATTAATCTTTTATTTATTAAAGAAATATCTGATTCTATATCAACTTTAAACGCACACTCCTTTCCATTTAAACTCCTTTTATAAGTAAAAAAATTTTTACGCCAAATTCTATTTATTCTAAGAACATTCTTATTAATTAACAGGGCTGGAATGATTTAAATCAATTGATTAAAATCAGTGATTTAAATCCTGAATTTGATTAAAATTTTAATTGTTAATTTTTATTATAATTTAATAATGCCCAATATTGGCTGTGCTGTGCAGTAATTTTACAAAAGAAAAAAGGATATATGAACGTATATGGACATATTTTATATATAATTATATATTGGTGGCTCTTACTACGTGCTGCGACTTCTTTGTTTCTTTTTTCAGTTCTTGTTTTTTGAAACTTAGAAATACGTTAGGAAACGAAAAGACAGTTAGTTTTTATAATTAAGTGTATGCGGTTCATCTTCGTAAATAAAAAATTACGTATACAAATTTAAGTATTCAAATATATTCATTAAAAAATAAGTTTTATTTTCAAAGCAATTAAAACGAGGTAAACGGCCTCAAACGAGCAATAAAAGGTATTAATATTCAAAAGTCATTTATTAATAACAAACATAATGTGGACGTTTCGCCTATACTAAGGCTTCATCAGCAAAATTCGAAATGTGAAAAAAATTGATCAATAATACAACAAGAACATAATAAATAAATAAATAAACAAACATAAAAATCCCGAGACAAGAAAGCAAACTAAGGTCAGACATTAAGATTTCAAAGTAACGAATAATCAAATTACAATAAAACGAATAAATCAGAAATAAGTAAACTTGCAGAGTTGTACAATTCTTCATAGTTAAAATGAGTTTGACGTCAATGAGCATTTTTCAACAGCAACACTCCAGTTGTCAGCGAAAATTGTCTCAAGTCAAAGGAGTAAAAAGAAGAATTGCACCAAACGCGTCTTAAAATGTGCTAAAATGATTAAGTCAACATATTAAAACAAAAGAAAGAAAGGATGGAAGTGAAGCTTATGAACTTAAAAACGAATGATTAACTTACTTAAAATAAAATGAAACAAAACCAAATTATTAAGCGTGTCTGACGTATGTCTAGCTCCTTGTCTTTACACCTGTCCGATTATGACTGTGACAGTTGACATTAACAGAGCGAGAACAAGGACTCAAAACATAATAAGTGTGATCGTGAAAAATTAAAGTTTAGATAGTGTGTTCAAAATGTCAAAGTAGCATTCATCTAAGTTATCCGTATCATTAATGCAATTCAAGCCATTTTTCTGCTCCTTAATATTATAAAGTTAAAACTCATAAAGATAAAGAACAACGAACGTCGAACAATAATGTGGTTTACAAAATTGCGTGTAAGGATTGCGATGCATCATATGTTGGCCAAACAAAAAGGCAATTAAAAACTAGGTTAAGAGAACATATGAATAATATCAGACAGGATCACTCGAAGCACACAGTTGTTTCCGTACACATTGTTAATTTTAATCACGCGTTCGATTGGGAAAATGTACAAATATTGGATCACGAACATAATTATTATAAGAGACTGATTTCGGAAATGATCATATTAAGGAGCAGAAAAATGGCTTGAATTGCATTAATGATACGGATAACTTAGATGAATGCTACTTTGACATTTTGAACACACTATCTAAACTTTAATTTTTCACGATCACACTTATTATGTTTTGAGTCCTTGTTCTCGCTCTGTTAATGTCAACTGTCACAGTCATAATCGCACAGGTGTAAAGACAAGGAGCTAGACATACGTTAGACACGCTTAATAATTTGGTTTTGTTTCATTTTAAGTAAGTTAATCATTCGTTTTTAAGTTCATAAGCTTCACTTCCATCCTTTCTTTCTTTTGTTTTAATATGTTGACTTAATCATTTTAGCACATTTTAAGACGCGTTTGGTGCAGTTCTTCTTTTTACTCCTTTGACTTGAGACAATTTTCGCTGATGACCGGATTGTTGCTCTTGAAAAATGACTGCTCATTGACGTCTCATTTTAACTATGAAGAATTGTACAACTCTGCAAGTTTACTTAATTCTGATTTATTCGTTTTATTTGTAATTATTCGTTACTTTGAAATCTTAATGTCTGACCTTAGTTTGCTTTCTTGTCTCGGGATTTTTATGTTTGTTTATTTATTTATTTATTATGTTCTTGTTGTATTATTGATCAATTTTTTTCACATTTCGAATTTTGCTGATGAAGCCTTAGTATAGGCGAAACGTCCACATTATGTTTGTTATTAATAAATGACTTTTGAATATTAATACCTTTTATTGCTCGTTTGAGACCGTTTACCTCGTTTTAATTGCTTTGCAAACACCGAGCGTTACTTATTATTATTCTTTATCTTTTTGAAGTTTTATTTTATTATATTATATATAATTTATTATATTTTATTATAAAAGTTATTGATAAAAATTAATTTAAAATTAACGATTTTCACGATTATTTTGAATCCTATAGTGTTTGAAATCACTGATTATTTACAATAAATTAAAGTTTAGTAAACTTAGTAAAAAAAAAACACGTTTATTATTTTATAATAAAATTTAATTATTTTCTTACTACTAAAAATAATTAATTCCAACAATAAATCTAATTTAAATTTAAAAAATCCGATTTAAATTAAAAAAATCTGATTTTTTGGATTTAAAAAAAAAATGATGATTTTTTCCAATCCTGTTAATTAAACAATTATTCGCCAAACGCGACAATCACTCTATATTCCAAAGTTGCCAAATCTTCAAAATATTTTTGTTTCCTATTAGTAAATTGTGAATAATATGTCTGAGCCAATGCCCTTCTCCAAAACACCATTCCTACCTCGATTTTAATTCCTCGAATTTCAAACTTTCAATTTCGAAAACTTCATCAAGAACGGAACGCGCTTTTTCTTTTAAACACGATGCCAATGCGACTGTTTTCACTGAATTTGTCCACGCGTTTGCCCGAGCTATTGATTGAAATTGCGTAAAAAATTCACGTAAAGGAACGCTCCCATCATAATTGTCCGGCTTTAATTATCTCTATTTCATTAATAAAAATATTTCCGCGCTCGTTACGTTCTAATATTTTCCCATTAATAGAAAGACTTAGCTGTATATGTCTCCTTCCTGTATCTGGCGAAACTCCTTCTCTCGCACCCGCAATCGCATCTCAAACTTCGCTTGTTGTCTCAGCTGCTCTTCTCATAATTGTCGAATTTCGCGTCTAGCGGCTTAAAGAGTTAATGCCTCTAACGCCGATTCCGAGGAAGTGATACCAAGCGAAATCGCTGTTCGAATCCTTTTTCGGGTCGAAACTCCCGTTGTTATTTCTCGCTTTGATCATCCCCTGTAACCATTACTCACTGCGTACCCGTTTCCATCGGGATCCCGGAGTCCCCAAAATGTTGCGTCCGCCGAAACGCGATATCGAAACGTACGCACACACAACCAACACCCACGGGCCGCGAAGATAATGAGAGACACTTTTAAAGAATGTAATAATAACTTTAATAATATCTTGAGAAGGATAGCACAAACACGTAACACAATAATAGCTGATAATAAAAGATCGGAGTCGTCACATGTTATTTTTTTAACAGCTCATCCTAAAATCTGAATCTGTTCGCTGTTTACAGCAACTCCGTAGCAACACCAAGAGATGATCTTCCAAAGATACAGCGGATATCGAAAAATACAACCGAAATACAGCCACACAAGGATGCAACAATATAATTAAAATATTTAATCTTCTTAATGTAAGTTTTGTGGTTGAAAAAAATTCAACATTTTGTATAAAGAAATGATGTAAAAACACAATTTTACAAAGTTATTTTCAGATATTAGTAAAAAAAAAATTTACAAGTTTTAAATTATTAGAATATATATTCCAAGTTATTAATTGCTAAAATACTTAAAAAAAAAGCAAACTATTTGTACTTAAGATTATACAATGTAGCACATTAAATTGATGTCAAAATCAATAAAAGAAGTTATAATAAATTGAAATAATTTTTTTGCAAATCATTTAATAAATAAAATTATTCCAATATAATAGAAACAGACATAAGGTCGAGTCTTTTTCTAACCTGTGTGAACTTCTCAATACACGTTGATGATGTGTCGATCTTTCTTCTCCATGCAGAATCGCACTGAAGTCTTTCTTGTCTTCTCCTTTTATACTACCTTCCGTAGGACTAGTCATACCGCTAGCTGACTGGCTTTGCTCTTTCTCGGTCGAATCATTGCTATTTGAACTAGCGACTACATATGGCAACTGACTTCTATTTGCAACATTTTTACCATTTCTATTGCCCTGTTCCTGTTCCGATGCCGTACTTTGCGGAATAACTATCTTTAAAGGTGGTACTTTAAGAGCAGAATTAGAATCCAAACATTTCGATCGGTCTTCCTCGCCGTCAGATTCAGGTGGTGCTGAGGTACCGTTCTTCGCATTTGTCAAACCAGAAGTATTCGAAGGTTTCGGACTACTGGCCATTGAAGAGGCATTAGGACTCTTTCTGTCCACATTAGAACTCGTATTTTGACTTCCTTTACCAGATGTCGTTCCAGATCCTTGCTTACTAGATTTAATACACTACAAGCAATTAAATATCATAAAATGCACCGCCACAAAAAGATGTAATGCGATCAAGTAATGTCGATTCTTACCTTTTCTCCACTGTTGGCAGCGTTTCTACCAGTACTCTGTCTTCCCGTCGGGTTACTTTTCGTATTCTCTTTCACACCTTCGGTATCCTTGCGCTTTTTTCGCCGATTTTCCTCGTCTTGTTCCTCCGAATTGTCACCCTCGAAGATACGTTTCGCCGATGGCGAAGATGTTGAAACAGCCGATGCCTCGTCGGTAGAAGTCAACGGTGCTACTGTTGCTTCATTGACAGATGTCGATGAATTACCGATGGTAGACATGTTATTTCCACCGCTTTGACTACTCTGACCATTTGAGGATTTGCCATCTTTATCTTTGTCTGGATTTGGAGACGAGCTCGCACCTCTCACTGGAGTCGGCTCTTTCGAGCTCTTGAACTCGTATACGTCACCACTGTCAGCAGACGACGACGTATTGCTGGTGCCCGAAGCGGTATTCGAGTTTGCCGACGACACATTAATCGGCACCTTCGATGAAGTTTCCATTGAGCTTTGACTCTGTATTCAATATTTATTAATGAAGTTTTTATCGAAAATGAACAATGTGGAACAGATGCATTAAGGAAGAACAAGTTTGTATATTTACATTAAAGGTAAAATTTGCGAATTTATTTCAGGGAAATGAATAAACGGACATAGTTCTTCATTTAGGTGTTATTTACTACTACAAGGTGCGTTCCAAAATAAACAGGACTTTTTGAAAATAGCACATTCTAGTGGCACCATCTATTCATGATCATCTGAGTTGGAAAGGTACATCTTTCACTGACGTTCTGAGAAAATTTCATGACTACCGGACGATTAGCAGTCGAGTTACTGCTTTGTAAGTGACAGTGTGTTTGTTGCATCGATGCAAAAATGAATATCGAACAAAGAGCCAACATTAAGTTGTTGTCTGTTTTAAACTTGGTAAAACTTTTACCGAAACGCTTCAATTGATGTATTATCTAGCACCGTGTGATTTCTACCTGTTCGGAAAAATGCATTTGTCGATGAAAGGAAAGCGTTATGCCGACGTGGAGGCCATTCAAAAGGCTTGCACAGACATTCTCAAAGACATCTCTACAGACGACCTAAAACACTCGTTCGACATGCTTCTTGACCGTGCAAATCGTTGTATAGAGTCATGACTTTTGTTAATAAGTCTTTGTTCTCATTTTGAAAGTCCTGTTTACTTTGAAACGCACCTATTTAGAAAGAAATTTACTACTATATATTTTGAGTGTAGAAAAATTTAAGTGTAGAAAATTGATTTGTAACATAAAATTCATTAAAAATATAGAAATATAGAAGTTTTTGTTATTGAAGACAGATTAGAAAATTAACAAATTTACAAATCTCTTGTCCTCTCTTAATGCTAAAGTTTTGATTATTATATTTCAAATACAATAAACATTTCATTGTTGTCATAAAGCTATTGTAAATTGATTAGTGTTCAAAATATATCAAGAGACATGGTCGTGTCTCGGCGCTAAAGAGTCTGCGCAAAACGTAATCATGTATCATCTTTACGCGAGACCAAAAGTTGAGACGAATCGAGATTATCAGATCTCAATAATGGCTGAGCCGATTGAGTTGCTAATAGGCTCAATCGATAGCGCATACCCAAAATTATATAATAAAAGTATGCTTGTTTTTATTGTACATGCCGTAGGAAAAATGTTATCATAATATAAAACGTAGAAAAATCTATCTCCGGATGTATACTGAATATGGATGTACTGTTTCAATTTTTAGACGTTAGCGCTAGCGTCACTGATTGAGCAGCAATGGCTGCGTTCAGCAGAGAAAGCAGCTTAGTAAGTGCTTTGCGCTGATTGGATTATATATTTAGATCTAAATTGAGATAGGATTATTCTTCTAGATCTAAAAGTGAAATCCAATCAGCGTAAAGTGCTTACTGAGTTGCTTTTTCTGCTGAACGCAGTCAATGCTTACAAATAACATTTATATACATTATATACGTACATTATATTATATGGCTAATATTTTTACTAAACAAGTATGTGTAGAGAAGGGAATGATAGGATTTAATGATGCTTGAATTAGAAAATGAGATCTAGAAATCATATAACATTTATATTTTGTATTTTTGTAACATAAGTAATTAAAGAGCACCGTCATATATTGAAAATATGACGGGAGCGGTGATGGAACCTCTTTAGCAAAATCTAATTAATTTACATATTACTAAAAAAAAAGAAATGATATCTATTAAAAATTACCTTTTTTAAAAAAAACGTAAAAAAAGGCGGCAAGCACGCTCTTTTCACAATCAAAACAGAACAATAATTTTACCTTTCAAAAAAGTTGTCGTATGTATATTTTCTACAAAAAAATGACATTAGGAAATGGCGCCAAGTGGAATTTAAGAAAGGACTATGAAAAAAATAAACTGTTGCAGTAAAAATTTTTCTAGTAAAACTATTTTTGTACATAAAGCTGTTGTATATATCAGGGCTGGAATGATTTAAATCAATTGATTACAATCAGTGATTTAAATCGCGAATTTGATTAAAATTTTAATTGTTACTTTTCATTATTATTTAATTGCCCAATATTGGCTGTGCTGTGCAATTTTACAAAAGAAAGAAGGTTTCACATATATGAACATGTATGGATATATATAATTATATATTATCTCCGAGATTGCTACGTATTGCGATTTCATTGTTTTTTTTTCTTTTTGATTCTTGTTTTTTGAAACTTAGAAATGCGTTAACAAACGAGAAGACAGCTAAGTTAGGTTTTACATTTAAGTATATGCGTTCATCTTCGTGAATAAAAAATTATGTATACAAATTTAAGTATTCAAATATATTCATTAAAAAATAAGTTTTATTTTATTCATAAGAGTTATTGATCAAAATTAATTTAAAATTAACGATTTTCACTTGACTTGATTTTGAATCCTATAGTGTTTGAAATCACTGATTATTTACAATAAATTAAAGTTTAGTAAGCTTAGTAAAAAAAACAACACATTTATTATCTTGTAATAAAATTTAATTATTTTCTTACTACTAAAAATAATTAACTCGAACAAGAAATCTAATTTAAATTTAAAAAATCTGATTTAAATTTAAAAAAATCCAATTTAAATAAAAAAAAATCCAATTTTTTTAATTTCTTTTTAAATCGTAATTTTTCCAACCCTGGTATATATTGAAGGCTTTTTACAATAAGCCATAAGTCATGAATCAGAAGTCAGAAGCAATAAATTGATCAATCATAATCAGTATTTTTTTCACATTTGTCTGTGATTGGTCAATTTATTGCTTGTGATTTCTGATTTATGACTTATGGCTTATTGTAGAATGGCCCTTACCTTTCAAAAAATCGTCACATACGCACACACGCACGCACGCGCGCACACACATACATTTAAAYCTATCAATAAAATTGTCGTATACATTAACTATGATATCTTTCAAAAAATCATCGCACATAATTTGTTATCAATACTATATACACGATGGGCCATTTTAATCGATCCATCTAAATATCTCTGTAAGGTAAGTCACCTACAGAAACATGGTTCGGACAAAAATTGTCGAGGACAATGGGGGCCCCATCCACCTGTACTACTGATCTTGACCTTCAAGTGGATTTTCAAGGTCATTTAAAGATCAAATTAATTTTTTTGAATAGAAATCCCTATTTTTGACACCTTGACAAGATCACAGCAGTAAACTACGTTATACTATCTCGAATGTAAAATTTCCCGTTCTTTCCGAATCCGGTGTCAAAAATGGGGATTTCTATTCAAAAAAATTAATTTAACTTCAAATGATCTTGACAACCTACCTGAAAGTCAAGGTCAGTAGTACAAGTGAATGGCCCCCATTGTCCTCGACAATTTTTGTCCGAACCATGTTTCTGTAGGTGGCTTACCTACAGAAATATTTAGATGGATCGATTAAAATGGCCTACCGTGTATAAGGAGTACAAAAAGTCCCAGACCTTAAATATTAAAAAAAAACTTTTCTGAAAAAAAATCTTACAAAATAATTTTGTGCCACGTTTGAGTGCCACGGGCCTTTTCAGAAATCCAATCGAAAAATACCAAACGGCGCGAAAGCGCTTCTCTAATTCCGTGTCGAAAAATGTTAAACAGCGAATCCGAGTGTGCGGTCAGTTTGATTTTACGGACTGGACTGGCACTTTGTAACGATGTACCCCCAAAAATAATTGCATCGTTTCCAATTGCTATTCGCTGGATGCCGAACACCCGGGGGTTTCGCGGGGCGAAAAGGGCGAGGTGCGTCCGATCTTTTTTTAAACTTGTAAAACTTGCCGCGCGCCCGTTAGTTTTTTTTTTTAAGTAAGTGTTTGATCTCGGAAATGCTATACATTAAATGTGGATGGGGCCCCCATTGTCCTCGACAATTTTTGTCCGAACCATGTTTCTGTAGGTGACTTACCTTACAGAGATATTTAGATGGATCGATTAAAATGGCCCATCGTGTATATAGTATTGATAACAAGACAACAGTTTAAATTTGCAAACGAATACGGAATATTTACACCACGCCTATGTCTCTATTTTGAACAAATTGTAAACTTGGCCTTCATGCTTGTCAACTATTTGTTTATTTGTTTATTTATACTTATACATTATCACCTTAAAATTCGATTTTTCAATTTTGACCATGTTATTGTACATTTTAATTCAGGATTTTCTACATTTTATATTTTAACTATCGATTGTTCTTTGACTCTACTTTTGTTACGACTTTCTATCATATATCGTCCACGATTATTTATTCTTACAGCATGTTGAATTCCCGGTTTTTGTGGGTCATGGTGAGTCATTAGTCTTATACTCTGTGTGACCACATTCTATTCAAATCTTCATACCGACACTTTTAGGAAGATAGTAACAATTCATGATCTGCTAATCGATTGTGACGGATTCAATTTCTAATATTAGGATTCTCATCATGTGGCGGAGGACGAGAAGTTCGACGTCGTTAACTTTGATTATCGCTGAGGATGACTCGAAGCGGAGTCGAAACGTTCGTATTCTACTACTCTATTAGCAACTTAAATATATTTTCAATATTTCGCATTAGTTTCTGCGTTTGATTCTCATTAGTCCTTTATATTATTGGTCATTTATATTTGTTTTTGTTTTTGCTTTTTTTTTTTTTAGTTGGATGGAACATGGACTGTAAAAATAACAGTACTTTTACAGTTAATACAATTTTTTAACATAAACAGATCATGTTGTTATATGTGCTAATTATATAAAAAAAATATTATGAGTATGCATATCATAAAATTAAGTTATTTCTT
Source organism: Cephalotes varians (assembly GCA_037157785.1). NCBI lineage: Eukaryota > Metazoa > Arthropoda > Insecta > Hymenoptera > Formicidae > Cephalotes > Cephalotes varians. The sequence goes on from JANQDE010000292.1 coordinate 46,755, forward strand.
TTTAAATTGATTTTTTTTCATTCGGTATTGCATAATGACAAAATTAAATTTTATCATTGTTGATATGTATACCTGTATGCTCACGTTACCCTGGTGAAAATTTGAGATATGATCTCCTTTTTTCTCATCCCTCTCTCGCACTTGATTGAATCGGAACGTCACCCTCGGCGAGCTTCCAGATTATCCAATTTCCGATCTGTCGACTGCAGAAAAAACAAAATATTGGTTAATTACAAAAACAATCATGAAATGCTAAGAAATGATATTCTATGAAAGTATATAATAGTAGTAAATATATACTGTTCATAAATTCCCAATTAAAAATAAAATACAATTCTTACATATTTTTTCATTTTGGCATCTATAATTATAATAATTTAGCCTCTTTAACTGTAAAATAACAAAATATCTGTTACAGATATATTGCTTGGAAAAAAGGGAAAAATTTACAATTTTTTTAAATAAAAAATCCCTTTTTTTGCTTTTATTAGTTTTATATTTGGGCAATCTGTTAATTAATTTTTCAAAAGTAATGATTAATGATATTTTCTCCAGGTACTTTGGAGACACTATCAGAATAATAGATTCATTTTTTATGTCTATCACCTAGGGAGATTTTTTTAATGAAAAAGTTATTAGTTTTCCAGTAGAGCTGTTACTTTTGATAACTTCAAAAATTCAAAGTTTTAAAAGAAATCAACAATTAATTTCGAAATTTCCTTCGAAGTTTAAAATGTCTTTGAAGTTTCTAAGTTTGAAGTTAATTTTGAAATCTCGAAGCATTGAAAAATATATTCATGTGATTAGCAAATTTCACGTTAAAATATTACAAATAAAAAGAATTAATTAATATACGGGGTGCAACATAATTAAGTGAACGATTTGTTTTTTGAATAACACAGAGAAAAATTAAAAAATTTTTTCCAAATCTCGATGAATATCGTTTATTGACAATTTTCCCTGTCTATGTGCGAAAGATTACGTCTGTCAAATGACCACCATTAGCGTTGATGCCAAGACTCGATTTTGGGCAGTTTTCATAACATGGCGCAGTATTTCGTGGCAGAACGAGCATGTGCAATTCAATCAAAAAGTCACTGTTTGGTGTGGACTTTTGCTCGGAGAAAATTATCGGACCGTACTTTTTTGAAGACAATGATGGCAAAGCGGTTTCAATGGTGACCGTTACAGAGCTATGCGATTTTGAAATGCACAAACTTAGTGTAGAAGGCCTGTATTTCCACAGGATAGCGCTCCATGCCATACATCGTCTGCCACAATCGCTTCTTTGCGTCAAATGTTAGTAATATTCAAAAAGTTTTAGCCGTCGTTCATTATTTATTAATAATTATAAACAAAAGAAGTTAAAAAAATATACTGGTTTGTATCAGTTAAAAGAAATAATTTGTTAAATAAGTGTGTTGTTTGGACGCAGTGGATTCCTTCCATAAGAGACTGCTCTATCCATAGTAGTCAAATTCGAATTGCTTACATCCTGCACCTTACATCAAGGGATTGGTGGGTATTGGTGGGGATAGGCAGGCAACACACACTAAAATATAAGCCCACGTCTGTGTACGCTTCGGCCAACTTTGATAGAAGAACAAAAACATACAATCTGTTGCTTTCTTTCTTCCTTTTCAAGTTATGGCTATATCAATAGAATCTTGCCGAGTTCATAATGCGATGTATTCGCATGCAACGTGTCGTTCGGTGGTTTGATCTTTCTAAGTACTACTCCGTCAATCAGACATCGATGTTTCGTTTCGTGAGGAATTTTCTCTCGGCTTTGTTTCCTCGGTCTTTTGAGCCGTGAGAATTGTGTTTAGGAATTTTTCTATTTACACACGTGATTCATATTGGACAAAACATCAAATGTTCGTAATACAAGAGGCGTACGTCTCTTATGGATAGGGGCAACTGATCCTGTGGATCCACAATAGAGAGTTGCATTCCTTTGCCCATTCCTCGCCTTCGACGCTACGCTTCACTCACTATTCCCTGTGATAATCCACGCAAAAGTGAGAAGAAACGTGCAGGTGACTTACCGTCTAAGGACGTTATTGCTAAGAAACTTCTGATAAGAATCAAGATAAGCCCGCTTTGCTAGAATCCACATTCCCCTCAGAGTCCGAACATCTCCCTCGGAAATCCTAAATCTTCGATTTCATATAAGTATAATAACAGAGATAATCTTCCCTTCGTAGTACAGATCCAAACGTTGGAAAAACCAGAAGCTTCTTCCATTTATACCTTGCATATAAACAGAATTCTATCCCAAATATTTTCCTCGTGACGTTTTGGAGATTAAGAAACTAAGTTTTTGTGGCAAAGTTCTTGGAAATGTGAGAATACGAGACGGCTAACAGATTGATTCTTAACGATTCTCTTCATACAAGTTAGGTAAAGGCTCTCATCCCGCTTCATCCTTTGCACAGGCATCATTCGAGATGTCCCCAGGACTTTCAGCTCGATATTCTTAAAGAGTTCATTTTCTCTCGCGTAAAGATCCTTAAAATTCATCGGTTGAATTGAAAAATTTAGATATCTCTCATCTCGTACTATCTATGTCAAATTTACATGCCAACCTACTTCAACATATCAATCTATTCTATGGATACGGCTTTTCCCTTCGTCCTTAAAGCCAGAATCTTCGTTTGCTTTTGGACATCTTAGTAAGGCAGGAACCAATCGCAATACCTCTTCTGCAGGGACATTTTTCCTGCTGCTTCTGTTCATCCAATAGCGGATCCTAGATACGCGTTTCCGATACCTCCGCAGCTTTCTGCCGCTTAGTCACGCAACTTGGGATTTCTCATCTTCTGTCCCTCCCTCTCGTGTTTTTAACTCGTTCCCCTCCTCTAACAGACTTTCTGCTTCAATTTTTTTTCGAATCAATATAATCTTGGTGGTAGGTCTTATTTTTCTATAGCAGCTTCTCCTTTGACTTCTCGCCTTCCTAGCCTCCCTTAAGATTAATCCGTCATAACTTCCCTCTGGTCTTGGTAAACCTTCGACTTTTCGTGAGCCTTTTTGTAGTGCTTCACCTAAAGACTCTAGCCAAGTATGATTTATTCTGTTCACTTTTCAGAGAAGTCATTGCTTTTTGATTCCTCTCCAGAGGATAAACCTCAAGCGACGTTGCTCGATCCGTTTGAAATTCCCAGTCCTTTGGTGAAACGAGAAATATGCCGAGGCTGTACGCTGGCGCAGCGCCTTCTATAGAAATTATAAAGCTCCCACCTTAGACAATTCGGTGGCTTTGAGAAAAGAGATTACGTTGCAGAAAGGTTTAAACAAAAAAAAAACCTTTACTCGATTTTCATTCAGAAAACTTCTACAATTGTTATCTGGAGATTTATCCATTCTTATAAAAAGAGTTCCTTGGCCAAGGAGAGCAATTTTTCTGCCCTAAATCCTGATTTCAATGCTTTAACTCAAACTCTCATGATCAATAAAATATGCTCTTCCTCCTTAAATGATCCATTCCTTTCCACTTCTATTTTTATTCTATTATCCCTCCTTAAATGATCTTAAAATGAAAAACCATGATAGTGTTCATTCTTGATTGTAGACCCTTTTTTCTTCAAAAGCTCAATACAAGGCCAGGATTGGACCATTTTGATCATCCAGATCTCCATCATTCAGAATCTTCCCCAGAGATTATGGGACCTCTTGCTTGACATTCTTAATAACCATTTTTGTTGTGATCTTTTTCTTTCATGGCATACATCTGTCATTTTTATCCCTAAAGCCGATGGCAAAGTTTTTCGATCAATAGGGTTTTCGAGAAAATGCTATACCGTAAACTGCAACAGCTGGAAATCTATTCTCTTCTCCCGGACATTCAATCTGATTCTAGAACTTCCCGCTCTTGCGTCCATAATCTGATTCTAACCAATCATAAAAGAAAAAGACATAAATAAATAGACAGGTAAATAAGCCAACAAACGAGCAAGAATAATAAGATGTAGCATTAATAAATCTTTAATCCTAGTCCTTAATCATTCACCAGATGGCAGCATGATTTTTTATTCTCAAAACTAAAAATGAAAAAAAGCTGAAAAAAAGCAATTCGACTATTTTGGACATCCAAAAGATTTCGACCAAGATCATTTCGACTATCTCAGAGAAAGACTTTTAACGTTTTCTAGAATTATATACGACCGTCGTAAATATTGTATTCCTTCAGAAGAGATGTATTTCGAATGATTATAAATACAAATTTAATAATTTAATAATTATTATCGTATAGAACAATTTTTAATGAAAACGGAAACTTTTAGGAAACGGACACATTGTGTATCTGAATAATCTAATGATATTTTGATTTTTTAAAAACTACCCAGCAAACGAAAATGGATTGAAATGAATTGAAAATTTTAATCCATTTTAATTCATTTAAACAAAATATGGATTGAAGAAATAGCATTTACATAATTTCAATCCTATGTCAGGGATTAAAATGAATTGTATGACCTCGAGTAACTTTTTTTGGATTTAAAATGTAGAAATCATTTTGTTTTAATCTCGCGTAATGGATTAAAATGAATTAATGGTCTGCATATTTTTTTTAATTGAAAAGAATAAGAATCGCTGTTTTCATCCCTTCATATGGATTAAAATGGATTTTAAAAAATTCGGAAACTTTAATTGGATAGAAATGGATTCAAAAGATCAGAATCTGGATTTGACACAAACAAAACGAATCCATTTCTGTCTATTTCAATCCATTTTCGTTTGCTGGGTATATCGGAAATAGAATAAACCTGAATAATGTCTAAAATTTTAAATAGAAATATAGAGTGGAGTCTCAGAGTTGGATAAGTTAAATATTAAAAACTTTTAACCTCTTCTAATGATAAATGGTTATTGGTTAGCAATACTGATACGTTGTGTTGTCAGCAACATGACAACAACATGCAACACTGAATGATTCATCATTCTATTTTGAGCATTATAATAAAAATATGACAGCAACAAAATTCATACAATGATTTTTATTCGTTGTTGCATATATGTCTTCAAGTTATAAAGATTTTTAATTATAGCTTGTTGCTAATAAAGTATTATAATATGAAATGTCACACGTTTACAACAACTTTTCAGCAAAAAAGACGTACAATTTTCGAGAGATTTATTAAATGTACAAATAACAAGCTGTTATCTCTGAAAGTACACAGTAATAGGAAAATGTTTCAAAAGTTATATGGCTTAAAAAAGGTTATAACATTATTATTAATTTTTGAAAAATAATTTCTTCAAGGTTAAAATGATATGATGAATATATGAAATTATAAATAAATTATATATAAATATTATATTTATATATATATATATATAATTTAGATATATTATATAAGTATTTACATATAATATTTACACGTTTTATATATATATATATATATAAATACTTATATAAAAACTTTATACAATTTTAAAATATTGTTTATTATTTGGATGATAATCATCATAACAACACATTTAAAACAAAAGACTAATTCATAATGATCAAAATCGTTTTTACATAAATTTTGATGTGCAATTTTTAATAATTTTTGCATATAATAATTATATATAATAATTATTATATATAATAATAATATAATATATTTTAAATAATTGTTTCTTTTATTTTGTATTGAGTAACAAATCAATTTTTTTTTTTCTTATAGTTATTTCTTATAGCTAATTAAAAGTATATAAATAATTTTGACATTTAATTATAAAATATTTAATATTTTTTATTTATTTACCTAATTTTATATTTATTTACAATAATAAGAAGAAATACACAAGTAAATAACACAAATAAGAGAAAAAGTATCTTTATTCGATCGAAACCGATCTTGGCGCTTAATATTTTCATATAAATTTTAGATATATTTTTCAGTTTTATAAACTGCGCGCTGTTGTAGTTGTCGGATTTGTAACGTAATCCTAAAATAAAGCTAGAATAATAATATTACAAAATTAATTATCAATTTTAATTATAATGCTAATAAGCAACTTAAAAACTTATAAAGAATTTATTATAAAAAATATCACCTCCAGAGATACTCCAGGTTTAACCCTGACAAGCTTGAACGTAACTTCATCAAATTTTGAGAATAAGTTTACAATTAATATGTAAACATTCTTAAATTTTTTTCGATTTTTAGATCATACAGTTAAAAAACTTTTTTTTTTCTAAAATAGTGTTGAATCTTATAAGAAAAATTTTAAGTTTAACCCAAAATAATTTTTTCTAAATGTTGCCTCACACATACACGCACACACACACACACACACACACACACACGCGCGCGCGCGCGCGCGCGCGCACGCACGCATTTATTATTTAATAGACTATTTATTATTACTTAATATGAAAGAGAAAGAAAAATTTCGAGATGTCACAATAATAATAATAATCCAAATTAAATAACAACAATAAATAATCTTTATGCATATATATATATATATATATTAAACATTTTAGAAAATTATTTTTAAAAAACTATACGATCGAAAAATCTGAAAAAATCAGCAATGCCTACATATTAATTATAAACTTATTCTTAAAATTTATTCGAGAAATTTTAAATGATTTCTCATAAACTGTTGCGCATTGATAAAAGTTAGTTTACCGCGAATTAATGGGAGGAGTATATGTAATATATTAGTTGCTTTCCATTTTCACACAAGTGATACCGAGTCTAAAATTATGTGAGTATTTTCAGATAATGACCTCATTACTTGCTTACTTTAATGACAAAATTATCGCGTAATAGATTTATAATTTCACTTTTAATGAGAGTTAACAAGACTAAGTAAAGCACACGGTCTCGAGCTTGTGCAGATTGTAGGTAAAAACTCAGTTGAATCTCGCTTGTCAGAATGAAAAGGAACGTGCATTGAACTGAGTTATGACGTCACAAATGAGAATTATCTGAGTTTGGTGTAAAACAGCTATTAACATGTTCGCTACCACGGTCAAATTGGAAAAAACGCTCGCTATGGTCCATGCCTTTCTTTCACGTGATATGTCGCACTATTCATTTGTACATATATGGGTAATCAACAATTGACAATCAATAATTAATGAACAAATTGGTAATCAACTCGTACACATATATAGATAATTAACAATGTCAAACGTATGTGACGTAGTAGCAAACATGTTAAAAAAAATTCAAAAAATGAGAAAGATGTATTTCGTCCTTCCAAATTCACGCCGTGACACCGAAAAAACATTTTAGCAGCCTCGATCGCATTGGACAAGTCGAGCAATCAGAGCGAGCGAGATTCTTTCGATTGAGTGTGTGCCATTACACGGATAGCCAAAGTGTCTCCGAGTGCGTAAGTGGAGAGGGGAAATTACGAGCGTGCGCAGGTCTCAAAAATGCATCACGGTCCTGCGTACAGAAGTGCGATTTCGAACGCCGGTATATTCGTGATTTTCCCCTTCCACTTACGCGCACAAAGACGCTCCGATGAATTTATCACACGGTTAGACAGAATGTCTGTGTGCGTAGTGGAGGGAGAAATACACTAGCATCACTGCTTGTTAATCAACATTCTCCCTCTCCTCTCTTCTTTCTCTTTCCTCTCCCCCCCCCAAAAATTCCTCTTCACTTTCTTACCTGATGCCGTTCTTCCTCTCGCGCCGTCTGCCTCTTTGTATTATCTTACTCTTTCTTTCTCGTCAGTTAAATGAATATGTCGGACACGTCGGTTTGAGCTTTATCTTTGGTTTACGTGTTCACGAGCCAAATGCGATACGTAACGCATAATATGCACAGTTTTGAAAGAGTCAAGTAAAAAATACGCACTCAGCTAGTGTAGTCGATTGATTTACCGCGAGAAAATTAACCCAAAAAAAGCGGATCTCTGAAATCAACGAGGTGCAGTTATTGCAACCATTGATATCACGTATCGCACAGATATTACAGCGCCGTAGCAGGGTAATCAAACTCTTATGTTAAAAATGTGTACTAGCGTTAGTGTCGCCATCTGGAAGCTTGCCTTAAAGAAATATGAACTAATATTCAATATGGCGTCATTTGCCGCGTAATATGAATAAGAATTCTTACATGTGTGTTCAGATTAGTAATTAAACTAAAAAAATGAATAATTGTAAAATAAATTTTAAAATACTACTATATTTTTGAAAATATAAAATATTAATTTTATAAAATATACATACAAATATACACAACTGTATAGCAATAGTAACAATAATATAGCAGTGATCATATTAACATTAACTTTTATCATTATTTTTTTGTATATTTTCTTGCTAAATTTTGGGCTGCGTAATACATATAATTATTAAATTTTTGAGGAATTTTTTTAAATCAAATATAAATATGTATCATGTTTTAATAAATTGTTTAGCAGGTATTAGTTAACATTATCTTAAAAGATTAAGTTGTAGGGAAAGTTCCCGCGCATACCGATAAGTGGATGGATAATTGAATCGCGTCAAAAGATAACGAATTCTTTCAACGTCCCAGAAAAAAATATTTCATATATAATTATATAAAATTATATACAATTATATATAATTATATATATAATTGTATATACATGTATATACATTTTTTTGGCACTCTCTGTATATAAGGACTGTTTAAATGATTACGTATTTCACATTGTGTTACTGTTGTCGTAATATTTACAATCTTCTTTGAATTTATAAATATCTCATTTTCAATAGACAGAGATATAGCTGCTTCAATTAATCAATTTCGTACAAAGACATAACAAATTCTTCCCATTTTCTTTTCCTGTAAAATATCATTTTTTAATTAGTATGTATAATAAAATTAACGAAAGCTAGTAGAAGTTAAATTACAATTGTTTATATATAAGTGAAAAATTATAATAATTATAAGTCTTTAGTGATTATAATGAATAATAAAATGCTGAGACATAATAAGTAATGAAATGTCTAATAATTAAGAATTGTTTAAAATATCAATTAAAAAAATCGAAATATTAATATTATATTTTCTTCTTTCATAAACAATAATTATAAATCAGACCTATTATTCTATTGATTAAATATCTAAGAACCTTGTTATAAATCTTGTTATTAATTAGTATGGAATTATAAATAATCTTTTGTTAAATACATACTTGATTAAGATTGAATTGGAATTTAACCAATCAGAAGAAAGAAAACCAATCTCAAATTTAGTGAACTTTGCTTTGATTGATCAAAATCTAATCCAAACTCAATCTCAATGGTCGCGTTCAGCAGACTCAACTGTTGCAGAGCGGATCCGTGAGCGCTCGCTGCTATTGGTGTATTCTTCTAGATCATCCAATAGCATCGAGCGCTCACGGATCCGCAACAGTTGAGTCTGCTGAACGCGACCAATGGCTGCATTCAGCAGAGAAAGCAGCTTAGTAAGCGCTTTGTGCTGATTGGATTATATTTTTAGATCTAGAAGAATAGTCCTATCTTAATTTAGATCTGAAAGTATAAGCCAATCAGCGCAAAGCGCTTACTAAGCTGCTTTTTCTGCTGAACGCAGCCAATGGGTCCGTTTGACCACGTCCCGATTGACCACCAGCCACTCACAGCGCTTGAACAGTGAAAAACCTCTAGACTGTGAGTGGCGGGAAGGCTCCGATAGCCCACGTCGCCGATTGGCTAATTTAAAATAAAATTTTCTGATCGGTGGTCCAGTGAAAAAACTCTAAGCACCGGGCGATGTGTGTGGACGTGTGCTATCGGGACGTGTGCTAACGGGATCCTCCCGTGAGTGGCTGTGGTCAATCACAACGTGAGCAAACGGGATGTTCCCCTTGAAAAAAACAGGAAACTTTATTTAAAAGCTGCCAATTCAAAACAACAAGAACTCTGAATTCAGCACAATTATAAAGAAATGTCGTTCTTCTTTTTACTTCATCGAACTTCTTTCCGCGCTTGTATCGATTTTCCCGCGATTAGCTGAAGCCGAACGACTCTGACGGAATAGGAGACGAATAGGCGCTGCGGCGCAACAATATAATTAAATTTGCTTCATTATATATCTTTTTCCAAACTTCTGAAATTACAGATACATATAAAAATGTAAATGTAATTTTTTTCTAAATGTAACTGTAAATTTACCTCATCTAAAACAAATTCTTGTTTTATTTTTAAATTTATATGTATAATAGATTTGCTAATTTTAATAATTAGTTTTTATAACCGTAGTAGTTTAGCCATAATCTGAAGTTTGATCATAAATATGTATCGATTTTAATATTATATTAAGTAAAGTATGTACATTTTTTCTAACATTAGAAGTATCAAATAATTATTTTTAATCATTTTGATTTTTTAAATTAATATTCTTTGTTTTTATATCTTAATAGAATTATGAAATATTCTATTTTTATATTATTATTTATAAAGTATTATAATTATTTTTATTCTGAAACTCGACAAACTTCATTCCGATCTTTAACGACAATGAAGAATATTTTATAAACATTTTGAATTTAAAAATCGAAATTTAATACTTTTAATGTAAAAGCCATTTTTGATAATTCATAATTCGTGAAAGAATAAGAATATAATTCTATTTATTATATTAATATAAACAGTAGAACATAAATCAAGAAAAAAAGCATTTGAGTGTTTCAGAAATAGTGTGATTGTGAGAGAGTTATATTTAGGCCATTTTACATGATTTATAATTCACGATAAAATTTGGAACAAAATTTAAATTTAATAAAAAAACATAAAATATAAGAAGTATATTTAAAGATATATTGTGCAATATAGAAAATTAGATGATTTAAAAATACATATGTGTATATCTTTAAATATACTTCTTATATTTTATGTTTTTAAATTTAAATTTTGTTCCAAATTTTATCATGAATTATAAATCATGTAAAATGGCCTAAATATAACTCTCTCACAATCACACTACTTCTGAAACACTTTTAAATGCTTTTTTTCTCGATCTATGTTCTATTGTTTATATTCTTCTATCCTTTTATCTATCCTTTCTATTTTATGTTCTTTGGAAATTATTTTGTTACATTAATTTATAAATATTATATATATATATAATATTAATATATAAATATTATATTACATTATAACATATGTTGTATTAATACATAAATATTATATTAATTTTTATGCTAAATTTTTTTTTTGGTAAATTTACCTTTATACTGAACTGTATAAAGGTAAATTTACCAAAAAATATATTTAGCATAAAAATTTCCAAATGAATTTCCAAATGAAGTCCTAGACTAATCTTGACTCTCAAGGAGGTCAAGATCATTGACCTTTCCTGGCGCTCGTTGTTTATTAAAAAGTTAACAAAACAATTTTTATAAGTAGACATAATTTTCGGATCAATGCGAAATCTATAACTGTACCATTCTATATTTAGTTTTTAACTTTCTACGCAAAACCATTCCACACCTTTGCTCAGTGATAAAACAAGATCTATAATTACTGTTCCGTGAGGGGGAGATTGTTAGTTCCCTATCGGGCGCTTCTCCAGGTGGCGGATTGGGGAACGCTCGCCGACTTTCGAAGGGTACCGGGGAAATATAATCCGGGAAAATAAAATACCCGGGATGGACCAAAATTAACAACAAAAGCAATGGAAAAACCACATTTGATAGAAACTATCCCAAGTGATATTGGGTTGGGAAAAAAGTTTCTTCATATTTTAATGCAAAAGTGAAACAAGTTTTTTTTCATATTTTAAATGATGTTTATAAACCAAATATGAGCCGTTTTTCAACTACCTTCTGTCATTTTTGAGGTAAAACCATAATCTCACTGTAGAACTTCTGTAATTTCTGGGCGAAAAACAGCGACAAGTGATTTTCATAGGCCTCTCTGAAATCAACTTTACACCATTAAGAGAGTTCTGTAGAGATCAAAACAATGGTAATCTGTTGGTGCAAGGTCAAAATTATAAGGTGAATTCATCAAAATTTTCCAATAAAATTCTCTCAATTTTTGACGGATTGCCAAATGTGTGAGATCTGGCGTTGTCGTGATGGAAAACGCCTTTCCTATTGATCAATTCGCTTTTTCTCGATTGCTTGGCGTAATCTTTCTAGTTGTTGACAGTAGATGTTAAATCAATCGTTTGACCGGGCGCTAGCAGCTTGTAGTAAACGATTTCCTTCCAATTGCAGTTTTTACGGTTCATTAAAACTCAGTTATCGCATCAAAAATGCTTCAAGACAGTTTAAATAGTACAGATAAATAGCACAGATAAATAGCATAGATAAATGACTTAAAAAGTAGAGGATCAAATTGAATGAGACAAAAATCCACTCGAGTAACTTTTACTACAATGCACAAATCATGTCTCCCTATCTCCATTAACAAATCCCGCAGGTCAATGAAGTTAAATATCTAGATATATAGATGGCTAACATGAAAAAAACACATTGCAGCGTAAACAACTGGGTCAACAGCTACAAAAAATGTATTGATTGATTGGGCGAAAGTCACAAYTTTCTAACAAAAATAACATACTATACAAAAGTATCATGAAATATGAATCTATGGAGCTACAACTGTGGGGAACAACAATTAATTCTAATGTTAAAATTATTGAAAAGTATCAATCTAAGATATTGCGTATTTTGGTAAATGCACTCTGGTTTATTATCAATAATACTTTACATCAAAATCTAGGAATAACCACAATCAAGGATTAAAAAAGAGGATTAAAAAAGAAGATTTAAAAATAGTACTAAATCATAAAAACAGATTGGATAGCCATCCCAATACACTGGTTACAAATCTTATGAGGGATAGGAAGGCTGAACACAGGCTAAAGCGTAAAATACCGATTGATCTTATTTAAGTGTAATTTAGCATTAAAAAAATAGTACTTAAATTGCACTGTAGCAACAAAAGGGTGTGCCAATGGACATATACCGAGCAAGTCATGATTTTATCTTCAACATATTACTGAATGTCCTCAAGACAGATTATAATGCTTTTATGAAGTTAAAAAAAATAATTGTATTACAAAAATCTCATATGTGAAATAATACTATAATAATAATAGATCTCGTTTTGTTTCATAAGCAGGAGATAGTATATGATAAAGAGGATCTCACTTTGCGTGAAAAATTGAAAACCCATGTGAAACAGTACAATTACAGACCTTGTTTCGCATGGAAAGTCACTTAAATACATATATTGTGTCCAAAAATTACGTTTTACTTATAAAATTTTAATTGTTTTGTTAACAACTTTTTAATAAATAACGAGCGCCAGGAAAAGTCAATAACCTTGACTTCCTTAAAAATTAAGATCAACATCAATGTCAGTCGGAAGTCATTTGGGGCTGGCTGTGTAAAGTTTTACCAAAAGCGATAATTTTTACATTTTGTGACAGAAGAGACCATCTTCTCGGTTTCCATTGAGCAACAATGTGTCATTTAAAAAAAAAGGAAATACTAGAAAATAATAGAACTGCTAATATTGCAAAAGTATCTTTCGATCTTATTTTACTATTCCATATTTTAATTTGCTATTAGCAAATTAAAAAGTAACAATAACTTTTCGATAATAAATAATATAATTTAATTGTTCTTGTGTCAGCAGAAAGTATTTCTTCTAAATGAATTATAAATAAATTTTATGGAAAAAACGTACACGTTGACCAGGAGTAGATTTCTATTATTCGTTTATCATTTATACTCTTTTTATTTTTTCTATTTTCTTTAATTACTTTATATTTTTTATATACATAATATAAATTTCAATTAATTTAAAAGTTTATTTAAATTTTATTTTTAATTCTAAGAATACTTAAAAGATATATAATGTCACGCGACGAGGCTGGCAACGTAACTATAGCTATAGTTCGGGAAGAAAGAAACAACAGATTGTCGGCGCTCTTCTACTGCCCGAAGAGTCAAACGCACATATACACGGTTTCCTGCATCATTATCTCTGCACGCTGTGACAAAGTACCGCGACCCGAAAGCCCGAACTGACAGCTCTGATGATAACTTCATTGAAATGTGCAGTCTACACACTCGTCTATACTTATTATATCTGTTCTAACGGTTCTGGATTCTGACATACTGATAAGATTACTGATAAGAAAAGAAAAAGGGAAGGGAGAGAAGTCTGGGAAAAAGAGGTGATACAAGAAAAAGAGAAAAAGAAAAAATGAAGAAGAAAGGAATAATGGAGAAACGGAGAGAAAAAAAAAAGGAAAAACGAGAGAAAAAAAAGAAAGGAAAGAACATAGAAGAGGAGAAAAAAATAAGGAGACAAAGAAAAGAGAAAAAAGAAAATTATAAGAGGAAAAAGAAAATAAAGAAAAAAGGACGAGTTAAAAAAAGAGAGAAGAAAAGAGGGGGACGAGAAAGGAAAAAATAAAGAAATTAAAAAAGAAAAGGGAAAAAGAAAGAGAAGATAGAGAGAAATTTATTCACAACACTTTTGACTTTTAAATAAGGATAGGAAGATAAAGTATTTTAAATACAGTTTTAAAGATAAAGTATTTTAAACATCTGTCTCTTTTGAAACAAGTCGCATATATAAAAAAAAATGATATCATAGCCAAAACTTAATGTAATATATTATTTCTATTAGCGGTAATTAATTATCTTTATTTTCAAATTAATTTGCTTATTTAGATAATCATTGTTTCCTTTTCTATTATACTAAAAACTAGATTATAAATTTTTTCTAAACAAAGAGTATAAAACTAAACAAAGAGAATAAACAAATACGTGTGTGCGCCGTTCTTGCCGCATAAAAGGAATTTTCAATTAAATATTGTCATACAAAAAAAATAATAATACTTAATAATGTGTGGCAGAAAATTGAATAAATAAAAAATATTTATATAACTATTTATAACTATTCATAGGTAAACAATCTCGTCGTTTCTAGATATTTTATATAATTTTACGTATGTATATTACATTCTTCTGTATATTATTACTTTATTATTCTGTATATTATTATCTTCTATATGTATAACAATACACATACATGTACACAGAGTGTATGACACGCACACGCTGTGTATAATTAAATTACAATTAGGCAAAAACGGCACACTGATCAGATTAAAAAGTGAATATTATTATTTGACAGATTTAACTAATAAAGTAGAGCTTTATACGCTCAGAAATTTTTCATTATATTCCGCTTATTAATATATGAAAATATAAATGATGCTCAATTAAACTTTTCTTAATGCATCATTCATATTCATATTAGGAACTGACAAACACTTGGAAATTTATATAAAAAGATAAGTATATAAGAAAATGGAATATTGTATTCCTATACATTCTTTACAAGTATGTCTCAATGTGATGTACAAATCCTCTCGAATGTACATTATATGAATTGATCTTACAATTATATAGAATAATTCACGTGTTCAATGCATAACAAAGATACTGGCAATTGTGTATAACCATGGAAAGCAAATTTTTTTATAGTATTGACGTAACATTGATCAGCGCACAGTGATCGAGTTTACAAATATACATATATATTTTAAATGTGTGTGTGTGTATGTGTGTGTGCGCGCGCGCGCGCGCGCGCGCGATATATGTATCTCTCAACATTTATAGGTGTTGTGCTAAGTATTTGAGATGTTCATGAGAATTTGCATGTGGTATACAGAATTCATGTAACCTGCTTCTATTTATATCAATTCTTTTCTGGTAGAAATAAAAAAAAAAACGATTACATATATGTATTTAACAAATTTATTTTACGTTGCGCTTCTAAATTAATCTTTTTATATTTCTGTTGAATAACGGCAGTAAAATCGCTGGATACACAGAACAGGTATTCGTAAGATTCAGAGCACAAAAGTGTACTTGGCTATAACAAATTTTATTCGACTATTGTTGCATCAGATATAAACAAACATTTTATTATTGTTAAAAGTATTAAATTAAATGGTCTAAGGTATGTGTACAAGTGTAATTATATGTTATATATGTACGTATGTTGTGTATGAGTGTACATGTATGTGAATGTGAATAAGGATGATTGTTTAAAGTCTCCGCCACTGCGCATATCATGTAAACACAAGCAATCATTTTTCAAATAAAAAAAAGCTGCATCTGTATATATATTTATAGAGTTGCCAAAAACATGATAATATCGGAAAAAAATAGGAGGGATAGGAGAGCACATCGCAAATTGTACAATGGAAATAAATAATGCACTATCTTCGCTATTGCATGCACACCAGCCAATATGGACAGAGCATGTATCTTTACGCGACAAATTTTACGCCAGAATCCTAATCCCCTGTGATTCTTAAGTACATCGCAAATTTTGAATAATTATATGTTTTTAAAGGAAATACAACAAAATGAGATGCTTCAGTCTTAATGATGGGATTGATGAAGCCATTATTACAAACCAGAATGATTTTTATATAGAGGAGAATATACTTGGCAATATGAAATATCTGTTGTTGTATCTGCTATTATATTCTGTAGCAGATTGGGATTCAGTTGAGAATTGCTGTTCGGAATTACTGAATTTATAAGAATTGAGGCAGTTCTTCTAAGAAGGTCAAACGCCCACTTCCAATTTCTTCCATACTTTCCAATCCGTTTGTCCCATGAATCGGTATGCTGCTCATTGTTACGCCACGATGATCTGTAACAATCTGCTAGTTAAAAAGTCACTTTGACGAGACCTTTTACTACTAACTGCGCTCGGGGAGCGCGCTATCAGCGCTATTACATCATTCTATCCTTATCGTTTATTAAACGTAAAGTAAGGATAGAATGATGGATGATGCAATAGCGCTGACAGCGCACTCCGCGAATGCAGTCTATATATGTATATGAATGTTGTGTAATTTATTTATTAAGCCGATTCTACAATAAAGCTGTAAGTCGTAAGTCACAAGAAATTGATTAATCATAATTGATTATTCTCCTCATATTCGATTATAATTGGTCAGTTTCTTACAGCTTATAACTTGCGACTCTGTTGTAAAACCAGTCTTATACCCAATGTATTTCGTTTAATCTCAAAGCTAATACAAGTAAATCATTATGAATCGTCTACAATAAGTGTATTAAGTCATAATCCGTAAAAAACTGATCAATCATTCTCCACAGACATTCGTCTGTGATTAGTCAATTTCTTATTGATTTACGGCTTACAGTACCTGTAGATGGCCTTAATTAAAATTAAAAAAATATCCGTTTATGCAGAGTGCATCACAAGATTGGTACGAGTTCTAGCCTTTCCTTATTATTGCGTTAAAACAAATATGTATTTTCTTTTTGCATCAATTCATCTTATCATTCTGTGCATAAAAATATTAAGGTATGCTTAGCAAAAAGTGGAGTTTACGAGATGTTTTATATTTCATGTAAAAATATGCTAGAATAAAATAAAAAGACAGTACTTGGATATACAATATATTATCAATACTGAAATTTTAAATTTATAATTTACTATAGATTTTTAGTACTAGAAGTATATATCCGAATACAGCCAAAATATCTCATAAAATATTTTTTTTTCGAGCATCTCATTCTAATATTTTTCTATGTAGAAGAATTTATACAAAGAAAATTTATACAAAAAAATAGTACAATTGCATTTTTCCATATCGTTGCAAAAAAAGATTCATAAAAGATTCAGAAAAATAGACATTACTATTCAATTTATTTAGCTTATTACATTTTTTTAAATCATCAACAGAATAAATGCTAAAACCCGTCTCAATTGCTTTGATTCATCCTACAATATAAATAATAGATATTTTTATTATAGATTGATTAGCCTAATATTTTCAAATAATTGTCGAAATTATTTTTTAATTTGTTTAGAAGGAATGATAAATGCGGCATGATAAACAGAAGTTTGGCTTTGCGTATAATAGAGAAATAAATAAGAATAAGAATAAATATATTAAGTACAATACGAAGTCTAAAAATCAGGACTTAAGATGTCTTTAGAAATCTTAATATTTTTATGCACAGAATAATGAGATAAATTGATACAAAAAAATATATATATTTGCTTTAACGTAATAATAAGGAATAGACTAAAACTCGTACCAATCTTGTGATGCACTCTGCAAAAACGGATAAGTTTTAAATCTAATGGACTGTCTACAATAGATATAATAATCATAAAAAATTGATCAATCATAGATAAATGTAAGGAGAATACTCGGCTATCCCTGTGAACATTTTTCTTAGAATTTTTACGAATTGGAACATTTTTCAAAAATACTGAGAAAAGCCTGGGAAAAATATTTCATATATAATTATATATAAAATTATATAAAATTATATATAATTATACAGGGTAGGCCATTTTAATCTCTCCATAATAACTCGAAAAGGAAGCATTTTCCCCCCAAAAAGAGAGAAAAATATAATTATATAATTTTGAGGGGGGGGGGAGAAGTTAGTGACCTTGAATTAGATCTAGAAAGCATTTTCAAGGTCATTTGTAGGTCAAATCAAATTTTTTAAAGAATTTTTACAGAACACCCCATTTTTCATTGCATATTCTAGTAGCATATCTCAAGACCTGTTCAAAACACTATAATAAAATATTTTTTCATTAAGTACTTTTCAAGTTATAAGACTTGAAAGCTACAGTATCGCCGGCATTAGCATTAGAGATGTCCGACCAACGACTAAAATCTCTTGAATGTTGTTCAAAGACATTGATAACATTTATTAGAATGAAGAGATTGTCCTTCTTATTTTCATTTTTAAGAATTTTACAAGCTGTGTTACAAGCTGTTATCTCCGTTCCATTTAAAAAATTCGACCTACAAAGACTTTGAAAAATGCTTTCAAATTCAAAGTCACTAGCTTCTTCCCCTCTCAAAATTATACTTTCCTCTCTTGTGTTTTTTGCGAAAATGCTTCCTTTCCGAGTTATCAGCGTGGAAAAATTAAAATGGCCTACCCTATATATAATTATTCACATCTTTTATATACATTATATATAATTATATATAAAATATGTCCATATATATATAATTTTTTCCCGGGAGTCTACATCTCTTCTTAGAATTTTTCATGTACGTGAATTCTGAAATATTCTTAGATTTCTAAGATTATCATTCTGTAATTTCTGAAAACAAAAAAAAAACCTTAAATTTTCTCAGATTTTACCAAAAATTATAAATACTTATAGGCATTTCTGAAAAGTGTTTTAATTCGTATAAAAATTGAATAAATATAAGAAAGTTATAAAAATTATACAGAAATTCTGGAAAATTCTGAAATTCACATAAAAATTCTAAAAAATTATACGAAATATTCTCAGAAAAATTTTCATCAAGAATGATTGGTCAGTTTTTTATGAATTATCATTTAAAGCCTACGACATACGATGCTTGTTTTCCTGCTGGATTGATTGCGTTTTGGTAAATTACTAAAATTGCATCAAACAGAAGGCAAAATTTCTAGTAATTTACTAAAACGCAAGCAATTCAGCAAGAAAACAAGCATCATGTGCCGTAGACTTTAGATATCTTTCGTCGAAAGGTGTCTACTATAAGACATCGTAAAGACAGAGAGGGTTTCAATTGCACACATCGCTAATTGATCAATTTAATATAAAATTTTCTAACTAATTGGTCTAATGGAAAAACTAAGCACCGGCTGCTGTAAATGGCTGTGGTCAATCACACCGTGTCCAAATGAATCGTTTCCATAAAGATGGGAATCAGATGCTTTCTATTTAGTGATATAAGTCGACACAAACATCATTATATCTTTTTTAGAATTCAATAAACAAAAAAGACAGAATGATACTTGTGTCGACTTGTGTCATCAAATGGAAAGCCCTCATCTTAAGTTCAGATTTTAGACTTGTGTTGTTTGGGTAATATCTAACATTTTTATTCCTCTTGTGTATAAGACCTTTGAAGATTTATATGAGCATGATATAAAAATATAAGTCCCTGTGCATAACAAAAAAATAAAAATTAATATTAATATTATGACAAAGTCTAAAAATCGAGACTTAAGATGTCTTTGCGACATCTTTATCACTTACAAGGGAACATAGACAACCCTCCGTTTCCGATTTTTGAATACGTTATAGCTTATCGAAAAAATAAAAGATACGTATATTTTTTTGTGGAAAAAGCTATTTAGGGGGTGAAAACCACCTTCAAAAGTAACCCCTAAAAACAGTTTTCTGAAGATATCTTCGGTTGTAATTGAAATTTTTCGAAAATTCAAAATGGTATTCGTTCATCACATCAAAAGTCTAAAAAAATATAAAATCTATGATACTATCTTCAAAAAACTGTTTTTGGGGGTGACTTTTGAGGGTGGTTTTCACCCCTAAATAGCTTTTTCCGCAAAAAAAATACGTGTCTCTTATTTTTCGATAAGCTACAATATATCCAAAAATCAGCAAAATTGGAGGCGAAGGGTTGCCTATGTTCCCTTATTAGACATATCTCACTGAGAAACGTCTAAAAGACATTTTAAGTTCTGATTTTATTGTTTTATCCGGATAATATCTAATAATTATTCTTCTTTTATTGTGCGCAAAGCTTAAGGTACATTTCCAAGAATGTGCAGTCCAACTGGTGGCTGCTCTTCGTCAATTAAAAATTTTCCTCAAATTGATAAAAATTAATTGATTGTTTTGGGATATAAATTTGATTGGTTGTGTTCAAAAGAAAAAGCAACTTAGTAAGCGCTTTGCGCTGATTGGACTATACTTTTAGATCTAAATTGAGATAAGACTATTTCTCTAGATCTAAAAATAGAATCCAATCAGCGCAAAGCGCTTACTAATCTGCTTTATTCGCTGAATGCAATCATTGGTTGTTCTTTGGATTGTTCTATCAATTGGTCGATATACGCAATATCATGACTAGATTCTGTAAAGCGCATATGCGCGCATTTTGTTACAGTATACGTAACATAAACTATAGGCAAATGCACGCATATACGCTACAAAATCCAGCCTTAAAAACTTAAGATTAGGTTTCAAATTTCTTTCCGAAGAAAAGAGTGACATTACATTTGTCATACAACAAATGAAATAGTATTTTTACTCGAAATATATAACCTAACGTATACTATATCAAGTAAAATTTTTCTCGGAAATGTTTTAGAATGTAATTTTATATTCTTATATCATGTATATGAATACAGAATAAACTAGTG
>JANQDE010000292.1:78747-94322 GCA_037157785.1 Cephalotes varians
TCTATTGTAGAACCGGCCTTAAAGACCATGGCACACAAAAAAACTTAAGCGGTTAGACGTAAGTAGTAAAGCGGTGTCTACAATAAGAATTTAAGCCTTAAGTCGCAAGAAATTGACCAATCATAGTCGATTATGCTCTTCATATTCGATTGTGATTGGTCAATTTCTTACGGCTTAAAGCTTAAAATCTCATTGTAGACATCGCTTAAGGAAATCAATAGTTTTGATTTGCTACCGTTTACGTTTTGCCTTAAATTCTTGACTGTGATTGGCTGATTCGCTTATTGCTTAAGTTTTATCGCTTAAGTTTTTTTGTGTGCCATGGCCTTTAAGGCTATCGCACACAACTCTAAGTCCCAGTCTACAATAGGTGTAGTAAGCCTTAAGCCCTAAGAAATTAACCAATCATGATCGAATTTGAAGAGAATAATGAACTATGATTGCTCAATTTCTTACGGCTTAAGGCTTACTACACCTATTGTAGACCGGGGCTAACGCATAAGATATAAGACATAAGAAAATCAACCAATCAGAATTCTTTATTTCACGGAAAAGAAGGAAATAAAGAATTTTGATTGCTTAATTTTCTTATGTCTTGTGTCTTATGCGTTAGCCTGGATCCTCATGCAGATACTGGCGCTTTGACACCGAGCACTGATTGGGTAAAGTGTTGTTTTAGTAAAAATTTTCTAGAAAGTTTCTAGTAAAAACAACACTTTACCCAATCAGCGCTCGGTGTCAAAGCAGCAGTGTCTGCATGAGGATTCAGGCTTACTTCTTAAATCAATCTTACTCCGCATATTGTAGACGCTGCTTATGAAGAAGAAGAAGAAGAAGAAAATCAATAAGGTCTTGTGTACACGATGCAAGAAATTGGTCCAAGATCTTGAACGGAGAGAGGATTAACCAATCGCATTTGAATAATTCGGTCACTTGATCAATGTGATTGATCAATCCTCTCTCCGTTCAAGATCTTGGACCAATTTCTAGCATCGTGGACACAGGGTCTAAAGCCCGTATCAGACTAGAGATTGGGATTGAGATTAGATTGGATTTTGACCAATCAAAGCAAAGTTTACTATACTTGAGATTGGTTTTCTTTCTTCTGATTGGTTAAATTCCAATCCAATCTCAGGGCCAATTTCACCAACATCGGTTAAGCTAACCGACAGTTAAAGTGTCAACCGTGATTGGTTCATTCTGGTCAAAGACAAATGCGATTGGATAATTCYATTGGAATTAACCGTCGGTTARKYTAACCGAYGGTTAMAGTRTCAACCGTGATTGGTTCATTCTGGTCAAAGACAAATGCGATTGGATAATTCCATTGGAATTAACCGTTGGTTAGTTCTTAGAGCATATACTACATGGAGGAAGCATGCCTTTGGCGAAAATGTAGACGAGTAATAGAGAGAGAGACAGATATAGTTTGAGTACTGTCTTTCTCTCTCACGCATGCACGTGATTGGCTAGACGCAACTCCCTCCGCGGAGTCTCCCTACTCTTCCACAACGATTAGAGAGAGAAAGCGAGTACCCAAACTATCGCGCTCTCTCTCTAACGAGTCTACACTTTTTAACACGCAATGCTTCCTCCATGTAGTATATGCTCTAAGGCTGGATCCTCATGCAGACACTGGCGCTTTGACGCCGAGCGCTGATTGGGTAAAGTGTTGTTTTTACTAGAAACTTTCTAGAAAATTTTTACTAAAAGAACACTTTACCCAATCAGCGCTCGGTGTCAAAGCGCCGGTGTCTGCATGAGAATCCAGCCTAAGGGTTAGTTTAACCGACGTTAGTGAAGGGCCAATTTTTCACCAACGTCGGTTAAGCTAACCGACGGTTAAAGTGTCAATCGTGATTGGTTCATTCTGATCAAAGACAAATGCGATTGGACAATTCCATTGGAATTAATCGTCGGTTAGTCTAACCGACGTTGGTGAAATTGGCCCGAAATTGGCCCTCAATCTCTAGTCTGATACGGGCTTTAACCATTCTAGTAACTTTGCAGGATTCCAACTGAAACAGCAGTAACTAACTCCGACAGCAACTGTCTTCGATATTAGCTTCTAGAATGGTTAAGTTAACCGGAGCTTGGTAAGGGCCAATTTCACCAACGTCGGTTAAGCTAACCGACGGTTAAAGTGTCAACCGTGATTGGTTCATTCTAGTCAAAGACAAATACGATTGGATAATTCCATTGGAATTAACCGTTGGTTAGTTTAACCGACGTTGGTGAAATTGGCCCTAAGGGCCAATTTCACAAACGTCGGCTAAGCTAACCGACGGTTTAAGTGTCAACCGTGATTGGTTCATTCTCGTCAAAGACAAATGCGATTGGATAATTCCATTGGAATTAACCGTTGGTTACATCTAACCGACGTTGATGAAATTGGCTCTAAGGGCCACTTTCACCAACGTCGGTTAGACTAACCGACGGTTAATTCCAATGGAATTGTCTAATCGCATTTGTCTTTGATCAGAGTGAACCAATCACGATTGACACTTTAACCGTCGGTTAGTTTAACCGACGGTTAATTCCAATGGAATTGTCCAATCGCATTTGTCTTTGATCCGAATAAACCAATCACGATTGACACTTTAACCGTCGGTTAGCTTAACCGACGTTGGTGAAATTGGCCCTAAAAGTAACCCTAAAACGCAAGCAATCCAGCAGGAAAACAAGCATCGTGTGCCGCTGGCTTAAGAAGAAGGGAACCACGCGAGCCACTCAAATAAGAAGAAGTTGAGATTACGATATCATCTTGAATTTTTTAAAGGGACCTATCCTTGTGCATTGTGTTTCAATATTATTTTATGTTTTATTCATAGGAATTATTTCATCATCCTGTTTTTGAGACTTCCTGGCCGATTTAATCTCCGTTTTTTCTGAGATCACGAGCCATAATCAACAAGAAGAATAAAAATTTAAGTGTGATATAAAATTTTTCTTGTAAGAAACGTGAATGAGATCCAAGAATTCTACAGTAAGTTTGTTAATGTACCTCATTTTTCTTATATTTTCAGAGGTAAAAAAATTCCTTATTTAAATTTGTAAAAATATTACAATAACAGAAAGAATGAGTTGTCAAAGAGGAAATGCTGCCCGTTCGAGGCCTCAAAGACATCAAAATCAAACCTCGTTTAAAAATAATATATATGATAACTCTCAAAAAATGAAACTAATTAACAGCATTGAGGTTACTGATGTATGCGAACGTTGCAAAAAAATAATAGAGTGGAAGATCAAATACAAAAAATATAAAATGCTTAAAGCTCCAATGAAATGTATTAAATGTGAGCAAAAAACTGTGAAACATTCTTATCATAATATTTGTTTGCTTTGTGCCAAGCAACAGGAAGTCTGTTCGAAATGTGGACAGAAGAAAGAAATTGAAGAAAAAAAACTCACTAAAAAAGAACAAATTAAATTGGATAAATTTAAACCAATTGTGAAAACAATATCAAAATGAAAACAAAGAGCATTCTTATATTATATGAATGAACAATCAGGTATGTATTTTATATATTACATATTGAATTGAAATAGAATTTTATTTATATATTTGAATATAAAATTTTTCTTGTAAGAAACGTGATACAAGTAAGTTCCAAAAACTCTACAATTAGTTTGTTTAATGTATCTCATTTTTTTATATTTTCAAATAAAAAAATCAGCAATTAGTTGTTGAGAATTAAAAAAAAATTCTTCCTATTGTTTAATTTGTAAAAATATTACAATAACAGAAAGAATGAGTTATCAAAGAGGTAATGTTATCTATTGGGGACCTCAAAATCAAACATTGTTTAAAAACAATATATATGACAAATGTATATTTTTATATAATGAGAAGCCCTTTATTTTATTTTCAGCGAAATGAGAAAAATAATAGCAAACCTCGGATTTCTGAATTAAATATCGATACAGATAAAATTGACAGCAAGGATAAAAATGTAACAAGTTCAAAAAGAAGAGATGATTTATTAATGAAATAATTAACTATTATAAAAGATAACAACATTGACAGTGATATTGATGAAAGAAAAAATTGATTTTGACAGTGATGTTGATGTTTTATGTGATAAAAATACATCTAAATAAAAATGTTATGAATAAAAAAAGCTTTTAAAATATAATCTTTTTATTTTATTTTTATAATAAAATTATAGTAAGATGTTATAAATAATTGAGTAAATATATATATTGATTGATGTGAACATATCAACTTGAAATTCATATCTTCATATTTTATTAATAATTTTTTGTTATGTCATTTTTTTATTAAAAAGTTATTTCAAATAAATTTTATATTATCCTATAAACTGATTTTTATAGATTTTACTATTGTATTATACTTTTTACATACATCAAACAACAGTAAAAATGGAGGGCAAAGAAAATAAACCAGAAGTATTAAGTTGTACTATAAAAGGTATTATTTGATAATTATGTATTATTCAAAATAAATTATCTGATAATTATTTATTTTGAATAATACAAATTATATAAATTATTTGTTTTTTATTAATATGAATTCATGAATACAGGTCCTGGTCCAGTTTACAAATTGCCAACATTAGTTGGCTATAGTGGCCATGATCCATCTCGGTATAGAAATCCAGCATATAGCATACGAGCTAAAACTGCCATCAAGACTTATATAATAGGACCTGGTCCTCATTATAATATCAGAAATTTAACAAAATCTGGATCAGATAATCCACCTGCTTATACAATCAGAGGGAGAGCAACATGGAGTTGTGAGTATAAAATAATTCCTTTTTAATTTGAGGTGTAGGAAATTATAATAATATTTAACTTTATATTCTGTAGTGAAAGATCATACTCCAGGACCTGGTGCATACTCTCCTGAGTTGTGTCCACCAATGAATCATGATCGTAGAGCACCAGCTTATAGTATCAGGTCACGAGATGTGACAAAGTTTTTAGACGAAGGACCCGGACCAAGTTCATATCTTTTGCCAACATGTATAGGTCCTAAAATACCTGATAAGTCTGCTCAGGGTGCATTTTCTATGTAAGAACATGAATAGATCTTATCGTTTAATTGAATATATATATAATAATCATCTATATCATATATAAAAATCATTTTTGTCTACATATATTTATTTATAATTAATAACTAAGTTTTTAATTCGACCGTTATGTGAATAAATCAATTGAACAAATTAAAATTAAATACAATCAAAGCTGGATCTTAAATTATTATATAAATTTGTTAATACATTATCAATTTAAATAACAAATAAGATATAGATCGATATGTGAAAACACAACAAATAATTAAAGATGCGCTAAACCGGTCAAAGCTAGATCTTTGTGCTAATGTTTCTTATGTGAATTTATATACATTTATCAAGTTCACCAAACTGCGCACTGAATAAATTTTCGGACATCTTTAATTATTTGTTATTAATTTAAATTGTGTGCCGTTACTATTGGACTTGAAACGCAATTCAAACTGAAACTAGAATAATAATAAAATCACAATCAAATTAATAATAAATGCTAACAACATCTTAAAATACTGCAAAGAATCTTATTGTTAATATTATTATCTCAGCTGAGGTTTGAACCTAGAATCTTCCAGCTTATCTAAGGTGAATGTCTTCTCCACAATTCTATCACCAAGCATATGATAATATTCATTGCAATAACCTATATATATATATAAAATGTATGAGAACATCATTTACTGGCGACAAACAATAATTAAGTTTTTAATTTGACCCAATAAATAAAGTTAATACCAAATATGGTCAAAGCTAGATCTTAGATTATTATATAAACCTTTTAATACATTATCGATTGATAAATCACTCCAAATAGGCTGGGAGATTTCAGATTCAAACTTCGGCTGAGATAATATTCTTTGCAATAAGATCTTTTGCAGTGTTTTGCAAAGTGCTGTTAGTATTATTATTAATTATGATTTTAAGCCAGCTGCACACGATGCTTGTTTTCCTGCTGGATTGCTTACGTTTTAGTAAATTACTAAAATTGCATCAAACAGAAGGCAAAATTTCTAGTAATTTATTAAAACGCGAGCAATCCAGTAGGAAAATAAGTATCGTGTGTCGCTGTCTTTATTCTAGTTTTAGTTTAGAATTGCGTTTCAAGTCCGGCGCATAATTTGATAATTAAAAAATTTATATAATAATCTATGATCCAGCTTTGATTGTATTTGGCGTTGATTTGTTTAATTTATTTATTATATAATATATTTCATGTTTTCTTAGCATTGGTCATCGTAAAATACAAGAAGAAATTGTGAGTCCAGGCCCAGCCGCATATGTCAAAATAAACTATGATATGATAAAACGACGAAGTCCAGCGTATAGTTTAAAGGGAAGACATATTTTAGGAGAAAGATATCGCAGTCCGGCACCAATTTTTTATCCATTATATAATACGCGAAAACGTTCACCTATGTATTCATTTGGTATAAAACACAGTGAGTGCGCTGGAGTACCTATGACGCAGCTGGATGAAGATTAAGTTTATAATTAAAAATTATATGTAGATATTTTGTTATCGTATTTTTTGTATTTGTGCAAAACATTTTTAACACTATATATGATATATAATAATATAATAAGTGTAATTCCGCTTGTAGATAAAGTGAAAGAATGAAACTGAACAAAGCTCTTTATTATTTTGCGAGATTTTTGCAATAATTAATATAAAATTAATAGAAATTTGCGAATCAGCGTGCATTTGGACAGTTCATCAACATAAAGAATGGGCTGCTGATGGGTTAAAGTGCCCATGGCACATACAAAAACGTAAGACAGTAAACGAATTGACCAATCACAGTGGAGAACGTAATGCGATTCTCAACTGTGATTGGCCGATTCGCTTACTGTTTACGTCTTATGGCTCTGGCACACAGAATGCGGCAACGCGGTGGTCAATCATCGTCTTGTTTTCTAATGGCTCCGTGTCGGAGCCGATTTTGAACCAGACTATTATAACCTCAATTAAAACTGGTATCGGTACCGGTCGTGCTAATTAGGTTAATCAGTAATCATGCGTCTTGTACGAGTACATTGTAAATTTTGAAACATAAAATCCTATACACTTTTACATATTTTTATTATTCATATTTTCTCCTTTTTATTCGAAAAAATAATACACTAAACACTGAAAGAAATAATACAATAATAATACACTATACTCTGCTTACAAAACAAGAATAAATTCAAGCAAGTTGTAATTCTAAATATCGCCACTAGGAGGCAATCGACATGAATCAAATTCGTATTATTTTTTTCTCTTAGTACGTTCGATGTAAACGCACTTGTACTAAAGCATTGGTGCGCACCATACTTAATATCAACGTTTTGACGTATCAACGTTTTGACGATGTAAACTAGGCCTATGTTACGAAGACGGTACCATTAACAGTAAAAAAGAAGAAGAAGAAGACAACTCCTTGAACGCATTCATAAAAACAAGCGACATATCAAAATGGCAGTTCCTTCGGTTTCGTTAAACACACGCAATAAAAAACATTTTTTAGGTGTACCGGCACCCTTGGGATATGTTGCCGGTGTTGGTAGAGGGTAAGTTTTGGGCCTGATATATAATATTTGCAAATATTTGTTTCCAAGTATGAATTATGATGAATTATAGCAATCTTGATTTGCAATCGAACTAACCTCTCTTTCTATTCACCAGAGCAACAGGTTTTACAACACGATCTGATATTGGCCCTGCTCGAGATGCCAATGACGTTTCGTAAGTAGAAAATTACAATTGAAATTTTACAATTGAAAAAAAATGGATTTATCGTATGTAATAATTTTTTTTGAATACAGAGACGATAGACATGCTCCACCCACAAAACGTGCAAAAAAAAAGGAAGAAGAGGAAGAAGATGAGGAAGACTTAAACGATTCAAATTATGATGAATTTTCAGGATATGGAGGTTCTCTTTTCAGTAAGGTAGGTAGAATTGTCTTCATTTAATAATAATATAGATATTAATATTTCAATAATGTTAGGATCCTTATGATAAAG
Organism: Cephalotes varians; assembly: GCA_037157785.1. NCBI lineage: Eukaryota > Metazoa > Arthropoda > Insecta > Hymenoptera > Formicidae > Cephalotes > Cephalotes varians. The sequence continues at coordinate 86,794 of JANQDE010000292.1, forward strand.
ATGATGAGGAAGCAGATGCAATTTATGAAGCTATTGACAAACGAATGGATGAAAAACGTAAGGAATACAGAGAGAAGCGTCTCAGGGAAGAATTAGAACGCTATCGTCAAGAACGTCCCAAGATTCAACAGCAATTCTCAGACTTGAAAAGAGAGTTGGTTAATGTAACTGAAGATGAATGGAAAAATGTTCCTGAAGTAGGAGATGCTAGAAATCGTAAACAGCGTAATCCGAGAGCAGAAAAATTTACTCCATTGCCAGATTCTGTATTGGCAAGAAATTTAGGAGGCGAGACATCTACTAGTATTGATCCATCTAGTGGTCTGGCTTCTATGATGCCAGGTGTCACGACACCTGGTATGTTAACTCCTACAGGAGATCTTGACCTCAGGAAAATTGGACAGGCTAGAAACACATTGATGAATGTCAAGCTGAATCAAGTTTCTGATTCTGTGGAAGGTCAAACTGTAGTTGATCCAAAAGGATATCTTACAGATTTACAGAGCATGATACCTACTTATGGTGGTGATATAAAGTAAATAATTATTATACATATTATATTTAATCTTAAAGCTTTAAACGGAGATATTTAATAATTTTTACATAACAATTTTTTGTTTATAGTGATATAAAGAAAGCCAGATTATTGTTAAAATCCGTCAGAGAAACTAATCCTAATCATCCTCCTGCATGGATTGCATCTGCACGTTTAGAAGAGGTGACTGGAAAGGTTCAAGCGGCAAGAAATTTAATTATGAAAGGATGCGAAGTAAATCCTACTTCTGAAGATCTATGGTTGGAAGCTGCAAGACTGCAGCCACCGGATACAGCAAAAGCAGTGATAGCGCAGTCAGTGCGCCATATTCCGACATCTGTCAGAATTTGGATAAAGGCCGCGGACTTGGAGACAGAAGTAAAAGCAAAGCGAAGGGTATACCGAAAAGCATTGGAACATATTCCAAATTCGGTGCGATTGTGGAAAGTGGCTGTTGAGTTAGAAGAGCCTGAGGATGCACGTATTTTGCTCAGTCGTGCAGTTGAATGCTGTCCGACTAGTGTGGACTTGTGGCTTGCTCTTGCTAGATTAGAGACTTACGATAATGCAAGAAAAGTTTTGAACAAAGCTAGAGAGAATATTCCAACTGATAGACAAATCTGGACTACAGCTGCAAAATTGGAAGAAGCGAATGGCAATAAACATATGGTGGAGAAGATCATCGAACGTGCTATATCCTCATTGAGTGCGAATGGAGTAGAAATTAATAGAGAACATTGGTTTAAGGAAGCTATGGAAGCTGAAAAAGCAGGTGCAGTGCACTGTTGTCAAGTTATTGTTAAAGCCATTATTGGTTTTGGAGTAGAAGAAGAGGATAGAAAGCACACTTGGATGGAAGATGCTGAGGCTGTGAGATTCTTTGTAGTTTTTTATAATATAATACAAATGATATGAGAAATAATATTCATATTGAGAAATATATTGTTTGCAGTGCGCCCAACAAGGAGCATTAGAATGTGCCAGAGCTGTCTATGCATATGCGTTAACAACATTTCCCAGTAAGAAATCAATTTGGTTGCGTGCTGCTTATTTTGAAAAGACATATGGCACACGGGAATCTTTGGAAACTTTGTTACAAAGAGCAGTTGCTCATTGTCCCAAGAGCGAAGTACTTTGGTTAATGGGTGCAAAATCAAAATGGCTGGCTGTAAGATTTACACATACAATTTTTATTACATTTTATTTATAACATTTATTTTTTTTTATCTACAATTCCATTTTTCAGGGTGATGTGCCAGCAGCTAGAGGTATTTTATCTCTTGCATTTCAAGCTAATCCAAATTCTGAAGAAATTTGGCTGGCAGCAGTAAAGCTTGAATCTGAAAACTCAGAATATGAGAGAGCACGACGTTTATTGGCAAAAGCCAGAGCATCTGCTCCGACGCCTAGAGTGATGATGAAAAGTGTCAAGTTGGAATGGGCTCTTAATAATCTTGATGCAGCATTGCATCTATTAAAGGAAGCTCTCGAAGCCTTTGATGATTTCCCTAAATTGTGGCTAATGAAAGGTCAAATTGAAGAACAGCAAGGATACTTGGACAAAGCGATAGATACATATAATCAAGCGGTAAATAATATTTTTGTGATATAATGATGTAAATGCAAAAAACGTTATATCTTTTATGTTACAGATAAAAAAATGTCCAAATTCGATACCTTTGTGGCGTTTGTTGTCGCAATTAGAATGCAGAAGAAATCAAGTGACTAAAGCACGTTCAGTTTTGGAGAAAGCCAGACTTAAAAATCCTAAAAATGCAGAATTATGGCTGGAAGCTATACGGAATGAATTGAAGAATGATAGCGCGCGTGACATGGCAAATACACTAATGGCTAAGGCATTACAAGAATGTCCTACATCTGGACTACTCTGGGCAGAAGCAATTTTTATGGAACCTCGGCCTCAACGAAAAATTAAAAGTATCGATGCCACTAAAAAATGCGAACATGATCCACATGTTCTTCTGGCAGTATCAAAGTAAGTGTTCTTTTAAAGTTGACTTAGAATATAAAAATAGCAAATATATAGAAAACAAAAAAATTGAGTATTTTTTTAATGTTCTAGATTTAATAGATTTAATATTTTTAACAATATTAATAAGTGTAAGCTATTTATTAATGTGATGAGCTCTTGAAATATTAACAATAATCAATTAATCTGAATAAATTTTGAACAAATTTTGAACATTGAACGTTGACAAGAACACGTACATTTTCATACACTGAGGATGGCTTAAAGGAAAGCCGAAACGTCTGTAAATATAGATAATAAATTACATTAATTGATTACGCTCTGTTAACTGCGGCATTGCTCTTATTATCTTCTAAGATTAATTGATTATTGTTAATATTTTTAGATGTTTAGTTCTCTTCTCCTTTTTTTTGCTTTTCTTTTTTTTATTCCTTTTCTTCTTTCCTCTTTCTTTTTAAAGTAGTACATTAAATTTTTCCATTATAGATTATTTTGGTGCGAACACAAGATTTCAAAATGTAGAGATTGGTTCAACAGGACAGTGAAAATAGATCCAGATTTAGGAGATGCATGGGCATATTTTTACAAATTTGAATTACTGAATGGTACTGAAGAACAACAAGAAGATGTAAAGAAGAGATGTATTGCTGCAGAACCTCATCATGGTGAAAATTGGTGCAAAGTTTCCAAAAATATTGCAAATTGGTGTCTGAGTGTAGATCAGATCTTAGTATTAGTTGCAAAAGAGTTACCCATTCCTATATAAGATAAAAATTATCGTAATATAAATGAGAACGCTAGTATTAATAAACTTAGCTAATGTGTAAATAAATCTGAAAAACTGATCGATTTTATATTTCATTTTGTATATAGGATATGCATTCATGGATAAGACATCCATATCAATGAACGGAATTAGATAATATTTTGTCTAATATTCTTTCAAATATTAAGTAACATTTGAAAGAAAATTTTATCGATTACAAATTTTTTTAATTATCAAAGTGTTCACTATCTGAAAAAATCAGGAATTTTTATAGAATTTTATTAATATTCAAGGAAATTTTAAATTTAAATTCTATTTTTTTTTAAACTTTTTAATTATATTTTTTCTTGATAATGCCAAATGTCAACAATCGGTTAGCAATAAATATGACATACACATACATTCACATATGTATGTACAACATGGGGATAGAGGATTGACTATGTATCACACAATTTGGAAAAAATTACAAAGATAAGCGAATTTACTAGAATATGTATAATTTCATTGATTAACGCCTAGTGAATTTGCTTACTTTTTTAATTTTCAATTTGTATGATACAGAATCACCTTTCTTTCTTTAAATATTCATGCATCATGACTATTGGTTATTCGAAAAATGATAACGTTATCTCCTGGAAGAATAATTTGAAATGATGATTCATAATTTCAAATATGTTTAACATCAAACAGATTAAATTATAAGATAAAGTAATCATAGTTCAGTACATAATTAAAAATATCAATAAATTATTATATTTTATTATTATATTTATATTATATTTTATATGTTTTTAAATTAATAATAATTATTAATTAATTTTTTGATTTATTTAAATTTGTTAGTATAATTCCCTTACTCGATAATTAAACACGATAACAAATTTTTTATATAAAAAAAATATTTGTAATTATATACAAGAATGAGAGTAACACACACACACACATTACTCTTATAATCATTGTCGTTATCATTACTTTTTTATAGTTAAGATTTGATTTGAGAGATCTATCTCAGACCGTTATCACCCATTAGTGGCAGATTCCTGAGATCATTTGGACTTAAAAATCTTAATACTAAAATGTCGAGACTGTTATAGTTTTTGAATGGGAAAAACTTGAAGTTTACCAATCAGCTTATTAGAATTTCGTGTGCTCAAGGACATTACATCTCCAAAGAAACTTTACATAATATTTTATTCAATATATTTTATGTATAAAAAACACTTATATATAAAAAAAGTGTGTATGTGTGTTTTTTCTTATACAGTGTTCGGAAAGTATCGGGATCCCTAAATAACTTTTGAACGGGCAGAGATAATTGAATAAAATTTAGAGGGCGTTTATGGCATCAAAAGGACTATCTTTTGACATAAGGAGCAACAATCCTCCACCTTCAGGGGCGCGAAGATGAGACACAGGTCAAAAATCTTAAATGACATAAGGAGTCAAGTGATAGCTTGTTTGAAAGGTCTTAGGAAAACCTTTCCAATGAGATCTTTTGTGACCTTCCTTCCCAGGGGTACAGGGATGATTAAAAAATCTTAAAGTGCGTATGGGATCAAGTGGTAACTCGTTTCGAAAGGTCTCATATGTGTATGTTTTCATCTACTCTTAGCGTAATCCAAGAATAACGTAGCAGGCAACTGATTCTTTTGGAGTGCTTGATTATCGTGAACCCCTTCGCCTCTCACGTTTGGGGTATTATTGTGAGTTTCCTTGTTTCTCATGATTAAAGTGCTTGATTACAACAAATGTTTAAAATGTCTCATTCGAATTCTTTCCGAGATTTTTTATTTAAACCCTTACGTCTTTTGAATCACCCCCATCCATGCACCCTTGGGGGAGGGTGGTCGCAAAAGGTCTCATTGAAAAAGTCTTTCTGAGACTTCTCAGATGAATTACCATTTGACTCCTTATGCCCTTACGCATTTAAGATTTTTTATCTGTATCTGTCATGCCCCTAGATGTTGTTGCCCTTGTGTCAAAAGATAGCCCTTTTGATGCTATAAATGCCCTCCAAATTTCATTGCGCGATCGTGAAGTACATAAAAAAAAGAATAAGTGTTTTGCTTATATATGCAGGAGCCGTGGCGTTTCCAAGTAAGCTTTTCCGGAATTCACGTCTCATTTTATGGCAAAAAAACTTTCAATTAAGATATTTTAGAAATTAAAGTAATAAAAAACCGTAATAAAAAAATTTATACTTTTATTAATGTAAATACAAGCTTTCGAATGCGATTAATTTGAATAAGATTGGTGCAGTCAATTCTAAAATATAGGCTGGATTCCATAAAGCGCATCTGCGCGCATTGTCAGTTCATGTCACGTATACTGTAATAAAATGCGCACATATGGCGCTTTACGGAATCCACCTTATCAATTTTCGCCAAAATAGCTGTATCAGCGAAGTCACGCTCGAAGTTCGATTTATCCAACTAACAGCGAAGTAATGCTAGAAAAGCCGGTGAAAGAAATTATATTGTGTAATACAATATCCACGATATTATATACACGAATAATCAATTTTTAAAAAACTATGGCTGAAAGAACATTTTTCACACTTTTTAGTATTTTTTAAAATTGATAATTGATAATTTTTAAACTACAGTACACTTGACGCTACAAAAGTCTTCACTTCAACGCCAATCAACGCTGCTTTGCATTGAAGTGGAGTGGGRATAAAACGCTGGCTTTTCTTCGCTCCATGAAAAGGAAGGAGGCGATAGCGTTAGCTTTTCAACGCTGCTTTGCATTGAGTGGGAGTGGGGGTAAAACGCTGGCTTTTCTTCGCTGCATGAAATTGTACCTTAACGCATAAGACATAGGATCATGCGTTCACAGTGATCGCGTTCAGCAGACTCAACTGTTGCGGGAGCGGATCCGTGAGCGCTCGCTGTTATTGGATGATCTAGAAGAATACACCAATAGCAGCGAGCGCTCACGGATCCGCTCCGCAGTTGAGTCTGCTGAACGCGACCAGTGTTGCAAATTCGAACGCGCGGTCCCTCGCAGCAGCGCGTAGAGGGGATAATGCACACAAGGAAGGAGCCATGTACGTATCCGCTCGACTCTTCGGCTAGCGTCGAGCAGTAGAAGAGGACAATCTGTCGCTCTCTTTTTTCGCAAACTATAGCTATAGCTATATTGCCAGTGTCGTAAATGCTAGCTTGGACAGAGTGCTTAGATTCGTCTCGCCGCCTCGCCGCGTTTCTTGTCGAACTTGGCGCGAGACTATATATCTTTTAATTATTATTAATTAAAAATATAAAACTAATGAAATGAACAGAATAATAATATATCACATATTATTGCAATTATTACAATTATTAAAATTATATGTAATAAAATGTAAACGACTTATGTTTATATTTTTGAAATGTATAACATCAACATTCCTTTCTGTCGTTGTCTAAGTATGATGATTTTCTTGATAATGTGATAACAAGCGAAATCATAGACTATCTTTTTGTTGTGAATAAACTATCTTTTCCGTGTCACTCATTACGTGTATATAATGTTGAACTGTGAGTTACAATAACTGTTTCTTTTCCCGAGCAGCACATATTAGTTGATTAACGGTTGGTTTTAAATCGGAAACATCGGCAGTTGGGAAAACAATGTTGGATCGACATTACTAGAATGCTACGATCCGATGAATCGTTAGACAGGCTATTTATTTATTTATTTTATAAGAATTAAAAGGATTGCTGTGCTTCCTCGTATATTTTAAACTAATTTAAAATAACCAGCAGTATTTTTCCCTATTTAAGTGTATACATTATTGATCGATTAACGACATAATACCAACCATTTGTTGAATGATATTTAGCCGAAGTGGACCAACCAATAATTTTTTTAAAAATAATATTAAACAAGATCTCATTATCGTAAAAAGGGTACAAAATCAAAGGAAAAATCATTTAAGAAACTTCATTAATACGTTATTTTTCAATTTATTGTAGTAATTATTTTTTATTTCAAAGTGAATTAAAATGAACAATGGAAAGCCTCTAGGCCGCTCTAGGCTTCTGTGATTGATGATGTCCAATCGAGATATGGTCCATCGGGATACTCCCAAATTAATATTAGCTAAAAATTATACATGTATTGTAAAGTTCTATGCACAATGGAAAAAATATTAGGAACGTGAATAAATATTAAATATTTATACCTTGTCTGTAATTACAAACTCGTTTAGAATCACAAGAACTAATAATTGACGCTTCTGATTTACT
>JANQDE010000293.1:0-116607 GCA_037157785.1 Cephalotes varians
GCTGCGTGCGCATATCTCGGGATATTAATGTCATCACATCGCGCAATATTCTGCAGCGACATGTGGATATTATTGTTATACTTGGTAATATTACAAAAATTTGGATAATTACATAAAATATTTAAAAYRTTATATAATTTATGTAATTTTCCATATAAAATAAGATATATTTACACAATAATAGACAAATCTACATTATTTTTGTAAAATTAAAAAATCTTTGTAAAATAACATAATTTTTTTGAAATTACATGAATTGGTATATTTACTGCATAATTTATGTAATTTTTACATCTTTATTTGTGTAAATTTACTGACTTTTTTTACAGTGCATGACGGAAATCCATCGCCGAGGACGGGAAGGACGAAGAGAGAAAGAGAGAGAGAGAATCAGAGTTAGTGCTCACACAATCGCAATCTTATCGAGAACCGCGCAATCGATTAATATTCCGCGAATGTATCTATCGTTCCACTTGAGCTGGCTCCTCGAAGTTTTTCTTTCATCCGCTCTCTCGCGGAAAAGAAAAGTTTCCGCCGCGATTACGCGACGGACACACGGGAGAGGAGCGAGTTGCGGAAAAAGGGGGGGAGAGACGACGGGAAAATTGGTTTTGCATTACAAAGCTGGTGGTCCGTGACAATGGGGCTCCGCGAACGCAAGTGCACGAGCGCTTACTCCCTATGAATTATCCAATTACATGATTATCCGAGGCCGCCTTCGATCGAGGCGCGATGCACTCGGCAGCTCGTTAAATTCGATATCCGCCGATTTTCGCGCCGAAACGAGATTCCCCCCTGTCGTGAAGCGATTCCGTTCCGTTACGCGATCGTTTCGTGATAAAGCGCGGTGGACAATGGGTATTTGGAAATATGATCTCGCAAAAGAATAATTTCACGCGCGAATATACAGGCGCGGAAAATAAAAGCCCGCGGGATATGGAATGGGCCGACAATGAAGAATTGGATTATTCAGCCGGCAATTTGGGAACGCATGATTAAGGACGAGATAATAATACCGATCGAAAATTATTCACATAGAAAATATTCTCTGCAGGGATAGAAGTTTTAATATTTATTACAATTATAATTATACTATAATAATCGTATTACGCGCTCGAATCTGTGTTTATTGTTCTTACCAGCAATTAATAATTTTATCGGCTTTTATGTATTATTGTTGATATTTTTATTATGTTTTTTTTGTAAAATTTTATTAGATTGTATTAGAAGATACTTGCAAAATAAATCAAATCACACGATCATTATTTGCATCTTGTTATGCACATATCCGATAAAGAGAAATAAGAAGATCTTAATTTAAGAACTTCTTCGTGATATTAAACTATCTTTTTATCGAATATGTATGCGATTTGCAAATGCTATCTCAAGTATATACATCTTTATATTTCCTTCTAAATTCGACCTATCGCACGGAAGAGCCTTCGCCATGGGCCACGAGATTTCCCTTTGCTCGCATAATCCATTCCGTCCTTCCCTCCGCACGATCGGAAAATGCAACACGCTCGCGTCTCGCTATATAGCCTTAGGACTTCGATATGTATGCCCTATAAAACGTGAAGCGCCTTGGCGAGGTCCTGGAAAGCGGAACGACGTGGCGGAAGCGGAGCAGAGCGGAGACGGGAAGTGGAAAGAAGCTATCCAGACTTTTCAATATCGGGCAAAGACGCGCGCTCGTCGGACCGTGACAAGCATCGAGGACATAATAAAGTCTGGATAAACGAGCGGGGCATCTCGCTGCGACGATGAAGCCCGAAAGTTTCGTCTCGCGTCCACGAGCTTTCTTTGTTCGTCCGCCAGTATGAGCTTCTAAATATAGGTTTAGCAGTAACCGCATTGTCGAAATGTAAACAATCAAAGATAGTACGACGAAATTTAAATTTCTGAAGATAATTTTAAATGGGTCTCATCTCAATGGAATCTAGGATCTTCAACTGAATCTCGAAATTTTGGTAAACGTTATTTCCAGGTATATATTGATATTACCGGATATGTTATTAAACTTCAGCGCATGCATATCGAAAACAATAAGGAACAATAGAATAGATAAGAAAGAAGAGTGAGCCGTCGGTCGTTCTTTGAAAAATCATACTCTGTAGATATATGCATCGTGTCGTCCTTTTCGCGGGATATTTGCCGCTTCGTTGGTTCCGTTTGATGAACGGATTCCCGGGTGGATGCCGGCGAAGAATGTACGGGGAGGAAAAATAATAAAAATAGCGGTCTCGAGTTTTTTCGACGTGAATTCGTCCGGAATCTCGTCCAGGCTATCCAGCCATATTCTATGTCAGCGCTCGAAACCGAAAACGCGACGAACGAAAAAGAATGCGCTTAGTTATTGTTATCGCTTGCCTATCATTACGCGGCGTCATGCGAAAAATATTCGCGAAACTCACTCAGGATTTCAAAATATGAGATAAGACAAACTGCCAGTAATAACCATTTCAGATATTGGAATTGCAAACGGTTGCAGATGCTCGATATCAATAGCTTTAATTGATAAAACAGCTTTAAAATGTATTCTTTCGATTATGTAATTTCTATTTGTTTCATAAAAGCGATAATTGGTAGATAATAACTACAACAAAGAACATTTAATTAATGTCTTCTAGTTATAGCTATTAGTTGGATTTTGAATCCGCATCCTATAAGTTCGCATCAGTCACGTATTATACGCGACACCCTATGTGTGTGCAGCTGCTGTCCTGGTTTTCGCAGTGTTTGTTGTACGATGGCTCTTTACGATGTAACGTTATTCCGACAGTAGCAGGCAGTTATGCATAAGGCAGATCGAAGCGATACTACTAACATGCGATTCGAAACGTGGTGCAACATGCATCAGATGCATGTTGCACGCGAATCGCGCACATCGATTTTGACAAAGATTCATGTTCGATACGTGTTGCATTTCGAATCGCATCGCAGATTTCACACCATGCTTGCTTTGACGTTTGTATGTCGCATTTCGATTATCGGATGACGTGCAGCTTTGATAAGGCGTTCCATCTCCAATCTTTCATTGAAAGATATCCTCTAGCGAACAATTATAATAATTGGAAAATGCGCCAAATAGAATTTGCACTTTAGTTAAGAGCCTAATTTCAAAAGAAATTATTATTAAATTCATTAATTACACAAACTAATAATTTCAAACAATTCAAATAATTATTATTCATCACCAGATATTTTCTTCTCTTTTTCTATTAAAACACATCGAACTTTTTCTATTAAGGGCGATAAACACTTTTATGGTGTTCGCTTTCACCGATAACCATTTTTAGCCGGCTAATGGCTATATTTACTAAGCGTGTGAACTGTGTGATGCTGCAACCACGGCAGACATGTATTATTCCATGATGGGGACGCGACGATACCCCAGAGTGGCCACTGAGTGTCAAGCCATGTTTATGGCGAGATCGGTTCCCATCGCTACTGTCGACGCTACCAGTTTTAGCAGTTGAATATCACTATCGCCCCGGGACTGTCGCTATGAGCGACAAGGTGATCCGGCTTTTGATCGAACTGCGTATCGCTTTCTTTCACTCCATTTGGCGTTGGTGGGCGTGGATCTTCCCTCAAAAATAAGATTTTTTTCAAGCTTTATTATAAAAGAAAAAAATAATGGAACACTGAGGAACTGTTTTAAACAGAATAAATAAACGCGGAAATAAAAAAGAATTCACTCTTTAAGCTCAAAAGAGATATAAGGCTCATCATTTAAACTTCTAACTAAAATAAGATGTATGGAACTATTTTTGTATTATATATAAATCATGCTGCATTGAGAAATCTTTTTCTTAAAATTGATTGCTTAAAGAAACAGATTTATTTATAAATAACGTAACGATTAATAAGCGATTTATAGGCTACCAATTTTATGTCGGAACTCAAGTGTGCTATACAAAAGGATGTGGTTTTGTTCTCGCGATGCAACCGCGATTACTCGTCGGAGGCGTGTACGATGTTCTTATTACTATCCTATATCTAAATTAAGGGGGCGTTAAGGAAGCCGCATGTTCGCCGCGGTCGCCGTTTGCGAATGCGGTAAGTCGAGGCCGAAAGAGTCGTCGTTTCGCGAATACGCAGCGATAAATAAATTAGCTAGGCACTAATTGACAAATTGCTAATCCTCCGGGCCATTACGTGTGCCCACAATGGTAACAAATGCGGGCAATAACGTCGACCGACCGACACTGTACGAAATACGGAGATCCCTCGTCGCATTACGTTACCTGCGGAAACCGGGATGCGTCAGGAAGCCAATACTGACGCTGAAAATAGTCACATAATTTGATAATAAAAAAAAAAATAAAAAGAAAGAATACGCGAGTTCTTATACCTTGCATGCAATCAATTCTAAGATCAATATCAGATACTTCTATGAAGAGATCTTATAGTTCGAATTTCATCTTTTACACACCGTTATTTATAATAGGGACTTTAAATAATCAATAACATTATCAGTATTATTATAAATATTAACGATATTATTGATCATGTGTACTTAATGTTGCTGGATGATTGTTGTATATTGATTCGGAATTCTCGATTCTCAAGCATTAGTATTTTTTATGATAGGAGATATTCTCTAAAATATTTGTTAATACTGACAGTATTATGATTGTGTGAGATCTCTATTACGTTTAAATCTCAATTTTTAAATTTCTGACAACAAATCTTAATCTTTATGCTCTGACAACATATTAGAATCGTATAATTACTTGCTCGATCGCAAGCGTTGCGACAAATTAAGTCTGTGTAACAAAGTCCGGCAGATTATTTTTTCCTAGGCTTCGTTGTACTGAATAAACGGAATATGCTTCGTGGAACTTTCCCGACGATGCGCACCCGCTGCGGGCGTCCAATAAGTCGACTGTTTTCCTACTCGAGACTTCATTTTTCCGACTGCGAACCGGCGGGTGGTTTATTGGCTCTTTCCCGACGAGAAGGCTAATGTAGTGTCGCTGACAAATCAGTCTCCGCCAAGGATTCTAAGCAAGAACAACACTTCTTCGTTTCACTTTTCCCATCCATCGAAAGCGTGTTTATGGACCTCCGGCGTGATGGCGTCATTCTTCCCGGTGAGTGACTTGAGGCTATCATTGATTCGCAAAATCAGTAAAGATGCGATAAATAAATGGCAATTACGTCAATGAGAAAGAAATTGAAAATTATTTCTTGATAACAGACTTCTGTTAAATCTAGAGATTATTTGTAAAAAAAGAATTAATTAATGCGAGTTTTAACATTAAAATTGAAAGAATTAATAAAAAGAAATACTGCGATTTTTATCAGATCTAAACTTTTTTCCATAAAAGTTGTAACATTTGATGTATAAAAAGTATTGTAAACAGTTAAAAACTGAATGCATCGTTGTAATCGTTATAGCAATTTTAAACGATGTGATTTTGGAACATTCTGTATGCAACGTACATACGTTCTGACTACATTCTGTTTGCTTCTACTTTCTGCATTGCACATGGCTACCCTGTTCCATCCATATTTCACTAGTTCGATGATCCCTAGTGTATATCGTGGAAGTGCACGGTGCAGACAGTTCATCGACGTTGGCGTGTTTTGCGAAAGGCGTGAGAAAAGGAATCGCGACTCGCGGAGAATCATAAAACGCATTTGTAAGAATGCATTCTCGGTACCTATCTTTTCTCGTCAAACTGAAGAAATGAGGATGGAGCCGATATGAAAACTCGATTGACGAAAGCCCGCTTTCGCGAAATTGAACTTCGAAGACAAGGGCAAAATCCTTTGAAACGGTTCAACCTTTTGAGATATATATTTTGAAGATGTATATTTAAAAATGAAATGTTTAACTCTGTAGTTACAAATATTTTGCTTAAAAAATTCATATGATTTATATGAAAATGTGATTTTGATATAGTCATTCGTAGGTATTAGAAATTGTGAGTGAAATGCAAAATTTGTGATATGTTCAAATAGATTAGGTTAAATATTTAAATTATAAGAATTTATATTTAATATCATTTAATATTAATAAATATTGGAAAACAGCATATAAGTCAGCATATCTGTAAAAAAAGTAAATAAAAAGAGAAGGAAAAGCCAATCGAAATGTAGTTACATCTTTTGTTGCATACTCGATTATTATTTGCTAACTTAAAATTGATGACAATGTGTATGAAGCTTCTTCCTAAATCTCAAAGGTCATAAAGCTAGAACAATATTTTCATTCGACATTTAGATTAGAATCTGGGAAAGAGAAGATTGATTCTGAAAGCTGTTCTCCCTAGAGATCTTATGGATCTATCTCTGTGTTCGGTTAGCGAACTTTCTGTTCGCAACACTCCAGGGAGGAGTGCCGGACTGCTGATAACGATAAGGACAACCGCGCACTACATTTACAATCGTATTCGTGAGAGACATATAGACAAAAAAAGGCAGATGAATTCGACCTCTGAAAGTTGTTCATATAATTTAACTTATTATTTCGCATAAACTCAATTCCAACGTTAGTATGGGACTGTTCGATTCGTAGCTGGACGAATAAATTTAAAAACATCTATCTATTATTTTTAATTATATCAAAAAAGTATCAAATTTTGTCTAATTTTTAATCTTTATATTTAATTTTTTTAATTGTTTGTTAATATCTCTTAAATAAAAAGATTACATTTGGTATTTTATTTTATTTAAGATGTCATATAAAAGCAAATGTCATCTAATGACGTACATTTATTAAAATCATATTACAATTATATTATTTTCCATTTTATTTTCTATATATATTTTATTTTCTATATAAATTTATATTTTCTGTTACATATTCAGATCTCTTGAAAATTTATAATTTTCCTCTCCAAAATAATCTACTTTTTATGATTTAGATTAGACTAAATTTATAATGTATGTACGTATGTATATATGTGTGCAACAGTATAATTTACTTTCAAATTAATTTTAAATAAATTTTACGTTGTAGTTGCGAAATTTACAGATTCAAATTTATGTTGCAGCAACAGGAGGTTTTGCGTCTCTGACGAGCCATTCGGTGTCAAATACTGCAAAATATAATATAAAAAGATGTGTTTACTACGTAAAGCTATACTATGTAAATTGTACACAGTTACAAGAATGTTAATAATATCACCGTGAACCTCTGCTACCATATTTTCCCAGTTATTTTCATTGTATTTATCGATAATTTAATGTGATATACAATTGTAATGCTTCCCTTGTTGCATTTTTTTCTCAAAAAATTTTGGGAAAATTTGGAGAAATGTATAGTTCGCTCACTTTCTATGTTAATAACTTTTACTACTATTTTCATTATTTTATTTTTATTATCTTATTTATTTTTTATTTTGTAATTATCATTTATCCAGCCAAAATAAATATTTAATAAATATTAAAAATATTAAAAACATTCTATTGCTTTTAAAAAACTTGGATTTTATCATTCACGTTACGTATATTGCAAATTTTAATACTGGCAATATATGTTGAAACACAGCCAAAATCGAAAACGAAGGTAAAAAGTTCTCGTCCTGATTAATCTTTTACGATGTTTGAATATTTTTCACAAAATAAAAAAATGACTTTCGAAAAATGATTCGATATTAAATGACAAAATTTAAATTTGTCTTTTAAAAGAAATAGAATGTTTCTAAATATTTTGTCGCCAAAGGGCGATGTTGTTGCGCGATTAGCAAATTAGCATACGTTCTCAGACTTGGCTTTATTCGCTAGCTTTCTGTCATGAATCACGCAACAAGCTTCGAGAGGAAACTTTTCGATCCTACGGAATATACGAGGATCGTCAGCGGGACGCGACCCTATGACCCTTCGGGACTTGCCTCCCTGACTGCCGAGGTGTACCGAGGAGGACACTTTTGGAGGATTACTAAAGCTGCAAAGGATTACCCAGGCATCTGAGAAATGGCTGATGTGACTTAACGTGACACTGAACCTTTCACTCGCCTTCGGAAAAGGTTGCGACAGATTTCAATATTTGATCATCCAATTCTCTTTTCCGAAAAGTTCTTTTTCTCTGCATTATATATTTCGTACTTTTTTCGCACTTTCTTCCGTATAAATAAAATTTATGTACATAAGATAAAAATGTACATATTTTCAAAAATTATCATGTTTTTAATATTCCAATATATTACGCGTGTTTAAAGTTTTTTAATATTAAATATCACTAGCTAAATTTTAAGAAGTTATTAATAAATCATAAATATTAAGTAACAATTAAATATAATTGTATTCAAATAAATATTTTAAAAAGAAAATTTTTAGGCAAACTTTCTCTTACCCAAGTAATTTTCTCTCACCACTTTATTTAAATATGTACATATTAAATATGTACATATTAAGTACAAAGTTTATCGGATAACCATCGCGTTGTGCAATACTGAATTTTCCATCCCACAAAAGAACAAACTCGAAAACAAAATCGTCATACCGATTTTTCCAACACGCGTCACGTAATCCTGCATCCTGACGGGGCAAGCGCGTTCGACCGCTTCTCGGAAAAAGGGACGAATCGAAATCGACAAATATTGTCGTCACGTATCCTGTCGACGATAAGTCGCGCTCGTTCGATCTGTCTTTCCCTCTCCCTCTCTCTCTCTCTCTCTCTCTCACTCAAGAGAGATGTCCAGGATGCAGGGTTCGCGAGAATGGCCGGAAGAATGATGAGATTTTGTCGAGAAACGTCTGTGGATCCGTGCGTGGATTCTCGCAGACATTCGTCGAGGACGTGGGTAAATATTGAGGCGCGTGATCCGATCGCGCGTTCGGGATAAACGAGCTGTGGATGCCGATTGCGTCCATCGTATATATGTCATGGTAGTTTTATGACGGTTTTATATATATATATATATATATATGTGTTTGTATGTAGGTGTAGTGCCATTAACCGTTTTAAAAAATTGTTTAAAATAATCGGTCGAAAAGAAATTTATTATTTATTTAAAATAAGTTGTCTTATAAAATGTCAATTTTATTATATAAACGATCGTATATAAAAGATTCAACACTTCTTCATTACAAACTATAGATTTTAGATGAAAATATGTGTTTTATTAAATTTTAATTCGTTTCTGATGAGCTTAAATTTTTATTGATAAAAATATCTTAATTGTTTTATAAATTAGATTTTCTGCAAAAAATTAATTAGATAGAATAATTAAAAAATAAATATTAAAAATTACTGTCAAAATGTTTCCTGAGGACAACAATTGAATAAAACAAAATATTTTTGCTGTTAAAATTAAATTTACGAATTTTGAAACGGAGAATTTTAATTCTTTAATATATTATAAAGATATTCTTGATAATTATCCTATAAAATAAATCTAGAATATATTTATAAAAACCTCTGTCTCTTGCTTTTTAATATTTTTATTTCAAATAATAACATAAGAAATTCGAATAAAATAAAAAAACATTAAACAATTTAAGAATCCGCAATTGTGACACTCGCAAGCTTTCTACATTTATTATATTTATTAAGAGCAACATTTTTGCATTATTGAAAGATTTAAAAAAATATTAAAAATTTTCTAGTACAATATATTAAAATTATTTAAATTTTGTTCTGTAAAGATGAATATTTTTCGAAACGCTTGAGGCGAAAATCAATGGCAATGACAGCTGACTGATGGGACGTGTCACTCTTGTCCTTTCTCCCTCTCTCTCTCTCTCTCTCTTTCTCTTTCCTTCTCTTGTTCAAACTGAATATTGGATATCAATAACAACAGGCGAAGCTGATATCGAGGGCTTTTGTTCATCCACTTCATTCGCAAATAGTATGACCATGGTGGTTCTGTTCCTTGCTGGAGGATAATAACGTCAGATAACATGCGCTTTTTCTATATCAGATATTCCAGATTAAACTGAGAGAAATTATTTGTATCAATACTTCTCGATAATTCATCTATTGTTAAAAGTGCTTCCATTGTTAAGAGATCAAAAAAATTTTTATCTTTGCTTAATTTTTTAGAATTTTTTAGAACATTAATTTGAGATTAATTTGATAATAAGGATTTTAAACAACCGTGAAAAAAATTTTCAAAAAAAATTGTGAAAAAAAGAATTGAAAAAGAATTATTCAACAAAATTCAACTTACTGACGTTGCTATTGAAAAAACATTTTCGATTAATTTATTACGTTAGCAATTCTCTTGTTAATCCTTTGATTACGTCACGAACGCGATAACTGGAACATCCTGTTCATTCGAACGGTAATAGAAGACGTAACTTGCTTGCGGAAATAGAAGAGGAATAGTCGTCAGATGAGAGCAATCGGAGGAAGCGGAGAATTCGGAGCGTCAGCTTGGAAAGAGCTATGGTGGTCTGAGTAAGTTTGTAATAACCATGCCAAATAATGAACGGCCAAGAATGAAGGCGGAATGCAGCATTTATATAGTGTTTCGGAATTATCGCCTCCGAAGTGGAACGGATGCAGCAGCAGCGCGCGACTCGACTTATTTAACGTTGCATTCCGTGAGCTAACTTTATTAAATGATCGCCCAACTCATTTGATGGTGCAAAGAGATTCCCGAGGAAGAAATCTGTCTTTGAGCATACGTAATTCATGTGATTTTAAGCGGGATAAAATCAGTTACTGAGTATCAGTTACGATTTTGCTAAAACAAACTGCGGTATCTTCAGAAATTAAACAAGGAATGATGAAGAACATTCATTAATTATTGCGTCAATCAATTCGTGTTATCGTATTACTTTGTTACGATGTAAAATATTAGTGTAGTAATAATTATAATTTAGTAGAATATTAGTGTAAAAAATATTAGATGTAAAATATTAGTGTAGTAATAAAATTGATTATTTTAATTAGTTTTTTATTTTTATGATCTTTATATGTATAATAAACAAACCAAAGGAGTTTTCATGAAATCTCTCTACTTAAAATTCTCAGAACATTATTCAAAATCCCAATCGATCCATAGATAACTTTTTCTAAGTATGTTTTCTAACAATACATTTCGTTCGGTCACTCAATCATCCAATTGGCGACTGGATCTCATGTCGCAAAAAAACAAACTCCATAGACAAATTTAGCGGCAACTTTTGGGGTAATATATTACAACTCGGTCGCGAGTCGTAAATGTGGAATTTTCGCAAAAACGGTGCAGCGAACGCTCGCAAAATGTCTCGGAACAGCCGACAACGACGGCTACAGTCGATTACTGTACGTTATACGCTATAATGTAACGTAATGTCGTCCCAGTCCGTAATAGATCGCGGTGGATGGTGGGCCGACATTCACTCTTGCAAGTTAACTCAGTTAACTGGGAACTTTGATCTGCGATTCCGAATGGCTGATTGGTCGGCAAGCGCTTCGATTTCTGCGCGGGCTTTTGGAGATTCCATTACAATCGCGCGCGCGATAGAAGGGATCAATATTTAAATTCCTAATAGCAACGATCTCAACGGATCGCGATCGCGAAACGCAGGGTGTATCCTGATGAAGCGCGTCGAGTCTGAAGCTCATCTTCAGAGTGTACGCTTTGGGAGGAAGCGGATGAGGTGCACTTACTTTACACACACGGAAGTGCATTATCATGACGAGACTGTGGCATCTCATCGATAGCATGCAACATATTTGAAAAGGAGAAACAATTAATTAAAGTGAATTAAAAAATAAAAATATATAGGAAATATAATATATATATGGCAAGAATAGAAGATAATAAAAGAAAGCTATATGCACGAATTAAAAAAAAAAAATAGTAAATATTATTACGTTGATGGAAAATTCGTTTTTTTTGTTTTATTGTTTAATATTGTTACAATATTAACACAAGAACCGTATAGAGAAAAAATAAACTAATTTTTTACAATTCTGCTGATAATACAACAATTGCATAGAGATAAACTTTATATAGAGATAAACTTCATCGAAAATAGAAAAAGTGCAGGAGAAAAGTTTTTAAATTCAAAAAGATGCATCACGTTCGAATGAAAATCAGTTCGATCTTTCGCTATCCTCGCTCGTCATCCGCTCGGTAGGACAAAAAAATTTGAGATTAGAGATAAAAACATGCCGGCAAACCGGAGGGACGATATTGCAACGACAAAGGCCGTATCTCGTCGACTCGGTAATAAAGACGGCAAATTAAGGATCCCGAGCATGTAAATTGCCGCTGATATGATTTACCGGCAATTTGAATGAAGAGCGCGCGCACGGGCCGTAATATCGGTTAGCATAGATTTGAATAAATTGCGAGTTACTACGACGTCATTAAGCACGGCGAATCTTTTTACAGGCTACTTGTACGCGCGAATACCCCGCAGTTATTATCGAGCTGCTCTTTCGTCGCTACCTCGATTAGAAACAAAATGGAGACCAGACGCGATTCCGATGAACGCGCGCAATATTTTATTATCACTATTAACATGGGTTTTAATTTTCTCAATCAATCCGATAAGACCAATTTTATCGACGACAAAATCTATAGATTACCACGTGAATTATGCGCACACACCTCACGTTATTTTGTACACATGTTTTATATTGCATGTAAATCTGGGGAATAGTAATAATCAGATTACATGTAATAATTATACATGTTATTCTAGATATCGAAATGCAGGAATAATTCAAATGCGAATAATTATCGGAAACGTATCTAGGGGTTGGCCCTCACCAGGTCGCAGAGAGAGCGCAAATATCACCATAGAAATCTGTTTTTAGTTAGCTGTACAAAGTCATGAGTTTAGATAAGAACTGAACTGAGTAGAGATAATTGAACTGAGTAGAGAAAATAAAAATAAATAGAAAAAAGTAAAAAAAGATTATTCGGGTCGTAAAAAATACGAGTTAGTAACAGCGTAAGTTTTAGTAAAAATTAGTATTTTATTTAATTAAGTTAATACATTTAGTGCATGTATACTGATTTATAATGTTTATAATGTTTATAATGTATATTAATTGTATGTATATTAATTTTATGTTTATATTATATATATATATACACACACACACACATATATTGATTTACTGCTTATAATGTATTAATTTATTAATTAATTTAGGTACTTTATTATTTACACCATTAAATTACATGGAGCATTTAATCAATGAAATTAAAATATTCACAACTAAATCAACAGTAATTAATTTCACTTTAATCATTTTTAGACAAACAATGTGGTTATTGCAATAAAGTATTATTTTTCACGGAAAGGGGGCACAGTTTCACGATACAATCCCTTTTTAAGAGTGCAAGATACTCTAGGTACACTTCTACTAATTGTCAGGAGTTCATTATCTTGATTATCTTGTTTATAATTTATACAAATCCTGAGATAGTAACAACAAATATAATTTTCATATATTTTTGTATATTTTGTGATTTTTATAATGCGTGATGTTTATAACGTTTAATATATCTTAAACATTCAATTTTTTTTACATCTTTTCATATTTTGCTTAGGAAAACGAACGTGTATACGAATCCGTTTTTATGTTATTAAAATTGCATCTTCATAAATCGTGGACTTCTGAGAATCTACTGTTGTTGGCATCGCTCGAGGGTTAAAAGCCATCACGGTTACGTAGCACGCATCGCTTCTGACAGGGGATTGGACTGGACAGAAGCTGGAGTTGGCCGTGGTAGAATTGTGCGTGGATCAATAAATCGCGTGTGGAACGCTGGAGACGTCGAATGGCGAATAAAGGGACTCTCACGACGGAATGGCTGTACAACAACAATTTCGATGACCGAAAACTGCAGGACGACACTTCGATCGACGATTTGCACAACGACCTGTTTAAGCTCAGGACCCGATTTAATCCTTCTTACGACTCGTTCCGTAAATCGATTAACTCGCGAACGCCATTACGAAACTCTGGATTGGAATTCTTCGAGTAATACCAATTATCGTCTGATCGGCTCTCTCTCCTGCGCGCGCGCGTAACAATCGGATTAAATTAAGGGTGCGGATCGATCGGTGGGATATCGAGGCGGGAAATAAGAATTTTATCCGCGCTGGGATCTATCGTATTTAGGTGAATTAAAAGAACGATGAAAATAATCGGAAAAATAAAATTTTTCAATGTTCATCTCTACATAAGAATCCAACAATCATGGTTGGCAGTTAATGGTAACATAATCCATAATTCTTCGATTAGTGATAAAGAAATTTTCTGCACGTTTATACGTAAAGAAAATTTATTTGTCATATGAGCAAAAAAAACCTTATTGAAAGATAGAAATAAATTTGTACAAAAAGAGAAGTCAAATGTTTATCGGGAAAAAATAGGCTGCATATATGTTTTGATAATTGAGATGCACGTTTCTGTAACGGAAATATTGTATATGACAATTTTGCTAAATAGCTTCTAAGATCTGCGCTAGACGCAATTTTCCTACGAGACGTTTTGAAGAGAAATACCGCTGCAATTTTCATTATGCTCGTGTATTACAACACGATGCGGTCACCATATTGTGGAGACATACCGCAAACCATCTTGCCCATTGTTCCGTGGAAATAGTAACGAGTGCTCGCGGTCATTTTGTGGAGCTTAAAAACCAATTAGCTGTAATCCACTGTGTTTTCACGTGAACTTGACGCCGCGCAAAGGCACGTTTTAATGAGTGGAGGATACATATTCGCATTCTCGACGATCGTTAGAGGAATGAAGTTCGGTGCACAATCGTTTTGCAAACGTTGGCACAAACACTGGAAAAGTAAAAAATGAAAGAATTTGCTCCTAAAAATGCGAATAGCAGCAATATTTTAAAGATTTAAAGAAGATTCGAATATTTAATGTCTTGTTTTCTTATAAAAGTTTTCTATACAGTAACAGAAAAGAAAAAGTGTCAGAAGAAAAGAGATATTAAAATATGAAATACTTATTATATAACTATAAACGCAAAAAATAAACAGGCTAAGTGCATCACGAATAAATTATGCGGTAGACACGTGAAAATATAAAATATAATTAATAATATATATATGCATTGCACATATATATATATATATATACGTGTATACGTTATAATGTCACATTTTCCGTACATCATTTTTCGGGTCAATTCCTCTCAATTGCAGTTTCCGCCTGTATCCTTCCCAGATCCCCGCGGAATAGCGTGTGCGGAGCTACATCACGTTGCATTATTCGCTTTTGCAGTCAACACAGCTCTACTCAGCTTCGTCCAACCTCGCCGACGTGCGGCACAACGGATGTTTCGACCCTCGTCAGAAGCATTACGTTATTCGTGTACGTATTTATCACATGTATTCCGATGGGAAGCTGCAACTTTTCCTTCGAATACACGTAAAAACGCGAACTAGATATCTATATTTAATTCTCGTTGGTACACTAGAGAGTCCTCTGAAACGCTTTAAAAAAAAAAACACACACGTGATTGATATACGGTTGAAACGAGCGATGGAATGTCAGTTCAAATACGACAATGCAATATTTATCATTAAAAGTATAATAAAACATACGGAAAAATAAAATAACTTTTGTAGTAACTAAAGGGTTGCATTTTTTATTTTTTTAGTAACAATTTAAAAGGGATAAACAATTTTATGCAACTATAAATAATTAAGAAATTTATAAATAATAGTAATAAAATTCAAATTTTGTTTCTTGATTTGACGGTTATATTTCATTTTACCTTAATGTCGTATTTAAATAAGACATTCGAGACAGACAGGTACGCGCGGCAAATACATCGGGATTAATCCTGAGGGACTATGTGGCGAAATAGGTCGTAAGTGAGGTGTTACATTCGATGCGAATAATAAGAGCATGAAAATGAGCATGGCTGATGAGACGAAAGGATAACAAGAACGGTAGGTTCATCCGTCTCATCATTATTTCATTTGCATGGAAAAGGGTTAGAGCTTGGCGTAGATGCCTTCTCGCTTGACTTAATAATACGCAACTGGTCAACCAAACGACCGGAATTCAATTACGCGAATGTAGTCGAACGCGACCGCTAACTCGAGCCTGGAGACAAGCGAAACCTAATAACCAAACAACAGAGCGCTTCTATTGCGTGCAGACCCTCAAGATTGCCGGGATATTGATAAATATATCTCTGCTACGGATTGACAGCTCTCTGTGTAATATGCGCGATAGTATAACACATAGTGTTATAGTAATTATTACAATTATAGTAGTTTATTATAGTAGTTATTAAGACTCTAGATCGTATATATTAGAAACAATAATCTTATACGTGCTAGAATTATTTAAATCCGTTTTAGAATTAAGACCTTTACTTTCTATGCCGTAAGAGATAATTACTTTTTATACTTCTTCATTTCTATGAAATCGTATGCCAGATATTAATTATAGAAAAATATTTTTATGACGCCAGAGAGATAAACGCCGTTTTTTGAACCACCAAACGACTGCGTATTTTGTGCATGATTAATACAACGTATACACAGGCGTTAAGGAAATTTGGCAAATGAAATCCAGATTTCGATTTCAATTGCAGTTATAGATGGACGAAAATACTCAATTAATCCATCGATGTAGGCAGAGCAAACTCGAGGTCTCGAGCTATTATGAGGAGGAGTTAAATTGCTTTCGTGCGCGGTGCGCTTATGTAGGAAATTGAAACAATATTCGAAATTGCGCGGCCCGCATTATGGTATCCGCTTAACTATTAACGCGCTCTGATGGGCTAAGTGCTCGCGAAAAATCCGGACAGCGAGGAGAAGAATAACCGCGGTACGCGGAAAAAGAGGGCAAGGGTGAAAGGGGCGCAGAGAGGATGGAGGGAAAAAAACAGCAATGAATACGCTTCAATTATCGCGCGGGAGAGAAAATCCATTTTTATCCTCTACAAAATCGAGTATCGGCCATTGCGTTACACTGTTGACTCCGTGTACAGAGAATAGTCGACCCCACAGGAATTTTCGGAAAATCTGGAACATAGCCAATGGCGCAGCTTAGCGTTGTCGTTGTTCCGAGGGATACTATTCCGCCGGGCACTCGCTATCCGTCGAGTCTATACAATCTACAGACGAATTTTTCCGTTCCTCTCGTCTCCGTGGAAAATTAACCGCTATGGCTGTCTGTCGAGGATTACCGTCGTTGTACCGCGAACGTAACAGGTTAATCCGTCTGTCAGAAAATGTTAGAATATTCGATATTATCTCTGTTATTTGGTCAAAGCCGCAATATTTTATATTTGTAAGTTATTTTTAAAAAATATTAATTTACGGGAAAGAGATATTAATTTGTCTTCTTCCTTTAAATATTTTCAAATGTATAAAAATAAATAAATATTGTAAATAAATATTAATTAATAAAAGTAACAATTTCAAAGTTTCACGAAAAATGATAGATTTCTACAAAATTTTATTCTGAAATAAAATAAAAATTTTTTCCAAAGTAAACAATAAACAGATCCTATTTATTATTTCGTCGCTTTTTATTAATTCCCGTTTTCACATACGCGTATTGTCAGGCAGGTATTTTTTTATACAGCGGTGGGTCGTATTCTGCTAACATAAGTCGAGTGGTGTTTTCCTAGCGATATGAATGTTATTTCGTCAGATAGAATGCGCGCGCGGTCGCGGGAAATTGAAAATATCTGGGGTTATATTATTCGGAAAAAATATCGAGGAGGGTGGACTATCGTGATAGTGTTGGAAACGCTGTATCGAATCGCCCTACTTTCGAACGAATCGCGGCAGCGAGTCCAGTACCCGGGATTCGGTCCGAGTGACGTTTACATTACAGAAGTGTTATCGGATTTCTCGCCGCCGATGTAATCGTCGCTGTAATCTCTGTCTCGTACTCCGCGCATCTGCATACAGCTTAAGACATACGTATACATATGTATGTGCATACATTGATAACATTTTGATAAATCTTTTTTTTCAATTGAATCCTATTTCTATTTCGGACTTGTAGAAGGTTGGATTTATATTCAGTGTCGTTTTAATAATGTTACAGAGGAGAAATATTATGAATAAATGAATAAATGAATTTTAGATAAATAATCTGACTCTTTTTGAAAGACATAAAAGATATCAAATTTTATAATATTCTAATTTTATATTTTTTAAGTGATGCACAGATATTTGCGTAATTTAATATTTATTATATAAGAATCTTTGAATTTATACTATCAAGAATATATAAAAAAAATTTCATATTTTTATTTATAATAAAATTAGAGAAATATTTCTAATTTTATTTATTACTGAAACTTAATTTCATCTTTATCGTGTGAAATTTCGTTTAATTCGGCTATTGTTATGTAATATTCTTTCAAATAAATTTCCAAACAATTCAGTTTAGTTTCCACGTAAAAAGGGACTATGAATCATCCGCCGTAAGACAATGACAAGTTGTCTCAGTATTAAAGTTGAATTATTAATCGGATGGAGGGAGTGGATGGCAGTGAAATCCTTTGACGGGTGTCGTGGCGTAGATACGCACGCTCGTCCGGCCGCTCGTTTCATTATTGAATGCAAATAGGTTCGTTAGGGCTCGTCGTTTTTAAGTGCTCGTCGAGTCTCGACCCTCTGTCTAACTGAGCCTCCAGAAACAATACTACTCCTGCCCCCGAGAGAGCGAGGAAAATTACTCTGCGGAAAGTTTAACGTGTCGTACCGTGACAACCGACCGTTGAGATCGGTGAGAACCCCATAAATATACTGGGTGTCTCGGCGAATTATGTTTCATGAAATTTGTAGAAGCTTTTATATTTATATTTAACTGAGAAATATTATTTAACTTTTAATGCTAAACTGAACCGCGTAAAAATATAAATTGATATTAATATTACAAGTTAATATAAAAGAGGAAAATGAAAAAGTTGATAACAAAACAATGCAACAAAATTAAATTAATTAATTTGAATTTTTGCACATTTTTCTCGATTAAAAGAAATAATGAAAATTAAAGATAGGAATTTATTAAAGATAAAAAAAAAACATTTGTTAGAGTTTAGAAATATTTAGCTTTAGGGGATCGCAACTGCAAAAGTTAAGTCGGTAACTGTTATGTTCTGCATCAGAATTTAGGAATGTTGAACGCATCGTCCCCGTTATTCGAATTACGATTAGAAACGTGCTGGTCGCGTCCGAAACAATCGTCCCATAACACCTTGATCGTGGCACAAATGGGATCTCTATCGGCGTTTCTCATCCCTCCCTACGTCTACGTGCGATGTCAAAGCGCTGCCCATTGACCGAATGAACGTGGAAACAGGAACGTGATCGATGCGAACAAAAATCGAATATACAAGACGCTTCCAGCAAAAAATAATTATAGAAAACTGAAAATAAAAATAGCTATATGTTGCAAAAATAAAATTTTGAAAAAATTTCTATTTTCTAAAACAACTTTTACTGTAAAAGATACGGAAAAATATTTAATAAAATACTACAAAAAAAAAAAGAGATAAACAAGAATTAAAATAAAAAAGAGTAAAAAATCAAAATATAAAAATATATTAACAATGATGATAAAAATAAAAATTAAATTAAATTAAATATATCTTATGAAAAACTGAATTATATCACCTCTTTTTTGCAAATTTATTACTTAGGAGCCGAAAGAGAACCAATTCGATATTTGGTAGCGTAATGGCTGCGCATCTATCAGCGTGTCAGATATTACGTCGCTATCAATTATCGTAAAACGAGCACGAGACTGGAATAACGAGCGTCTCCAAAAATCGCTGATGCTGCGACGAATTTTACGGCCTAATGCCATTCGCTATCGCGCAACTTGTCGCCTGTATGTAATTGATCCAGGCCGCGGCAACAGGTGATTTACGACAATAATTTGGTAAATATGACGACAATTCGTCGCGTCATTCGCCGATACTGTGATAAACGTGCTGTATTAACAGCGCGTATTTAGTATCAAATCCAATAGCTGTGACTTTAGATCAAAAATTTTTACTAAATCTTATGAATCAGAAAATAGAAAGAAGAGAAATAGAAATTGTCGGAATACAAATTCTGCTTTGACCATATATTTAGAATGTTACTTTAATAAATAATAAATATAAAAAAATAGATGCATTTGTATTGTATTAAAGTGAACGTTATGATAAGCATGAGAATGCGAGAAAATACTAATTCCAGACATTGAAAAGGAGTTATGGCTCTCATTCATTAGACTCATTCCCAAAGAACGCGATGAGTGATGTAAGGTAAACGGTAGTGGAAATGGGTGACAATAGCGTCCGCGACAGGTTAGTAGGTTCATTTTAATTACGAGCAAGCGACAATGGATAGACGGAGAGTGACAGCTTTAGCGATAGAACAATGGGAGGCCGGCTATTTGTCATTGACAACGGATCGGATTGTTGCAGGGCGAAATTCAATCGAGCATGGTGAATGTACAGCGCTGCGCGTTCAAGGGAGTTTAGGGTTTCCATTCAACCATGTTCAATCGTACTAAATTTGGTCTATGACTAAACTACAATATACTAAAATGGCTCTATGAATATTAAATCCAGTAAATAAGTAAGATAATAAATAATAACGATTACAAAAAAATAATATATAATACAAATTTACATTATTTATATTTTACGTTAGTATTCTTGATAGGACGAAAGGCAGAGAGCCAAAAAAAAATCTTAATTTTTCTATAAAAGTTAATATATTCAGCCTCAAATTTAATGAATGAATTTTTAATTAGCGAAAATAGAATTTGACATTTTTGCGAAGATACCCGATTAAGGGCATCGTGGGGACCTTTGACCTCGAAACGCATCACTGGTCGTTCAATGATCTCGTCGAGCTGCGCGGTATGCTGTTTCAAATAATCAAGGGAGAGTACATATCCGAGGCACCCTCCTTCCTGTACGTACTGCCGGACGATCGAGATGATAGCAATTTGCACTGCACGGCCTCGGAAGGATCCGGATCACGTCGGAGGGCCCGCATAAATGGAGCGGGGGCGGCGTGGACGTGTCCGTGCCCGGCTATGCGTGCCGAGGGGAGAATAGATCTAATGCTCCTTACACCAGTAGCATAGTATCCATCATTAATGGCCACGAAAGCGTGGTCGTAGTGTGGTTACGTGTTTACGAAGCTTGTTGGTTACGAGAGAATCACTAGTAGTTACAGTTATTAGTTGTTACCGAAAAAGAGATAAAGAGAACCAACATAGACAAATCATCTAGAACGAAAGAAGCTTGCCCAATATATTAAGAAAGCGTTAAATTCAATTGTATTGAATAACTAAATTATATGAAATACTATATGGAATATGTTAACAGCAATTATTAGTGTGCGATAAATCAATTTTCACAATAAATTTTAATTAAAATAAAATCAACGAGTTCATTGTAGTATTTATTTAGATGATGGTGTAAATGTTTAGATTCAGTCGTTTCGGAACACTTTGTAAGCTGTAATAAATGTCCTCGCTATAATGCAAGTATGAATTTTAATACGCTATAAATCAGGAAGTCTTAAGAAACTCTAAGTCCTTCAGCGTAATGTATAAAACAGCGTAATTATTCCGAAATTAATGATAATTTTAGCAAGTTTAACACACTTTTTGAAAATTAGCATCATCTACTAGACACATTATCATGTGGAAGCGTTCCCTATCATCCACGTGTTTGTACTCGAGATATTGAGACGCGTATAAAATCGATACTGATGTAAGTATCTGAAAACGTTTCCTTTATGAAATTCGTGTTTTACAGAATACTCTTTTCCTTCTCCGGCGATCGACTTGGCGGTAAGAACGAAAATGTTGAGATAAACAAACTCCTTCACATTGACATCGGTTTCGACGTATTGTACGAAAGCCATCTGGGTTTCCCAGTTTCGACGGGTGATCCTTTAACAGAAAGGGGGTAAGATCACTCCCTAAAGGAAGCAACCTAAGCAAGTCTGAGACAGAGAAAGAGAGAGAGAGAGAGAGAGAATAATAGCGCGGTCGAGACGTAGACGTTAGCGACCATAAATAACGTATACTGTACACATAGAGACGCCGCGAAGACGGCTTATTTGCATCCATGTGTACGTATACGCATACATACATGCGTACATGAACAGACGTCAGCAGAGAGAAAGGGAACTGCAGACGGATAGATAGGAAAGTGCGAGCAAAAGCGAGACAAGTTCGCTGCTTTCGATAGCGTAACCCGAACCCTCTCCGTTCCATTTTCCGCCCTTTGTTCTTCTCTTTCTATCCTGCTCACAGTAATCTCTTTATCAACTTTGATGTACTTTCGAGTACCGTCGACCACCTTCGACCAATTCTGACTATTTTTTGTCTCGCATAGATTTACAAACTTTTACATTACTCTAGATTTCTAGATTTTTTTATTGCTGCACAGTCATATATACATAAGAACCGATGAGATGGAAGAAAAGGATTAATCGTATGGTATGTCATTACAGAAGAATAGAAAAAGTTTCACATGTTCTCGTGTAATTGTATTTTTCTTGATCTCCTGTGGATTCTCCAAATCAAACGAAGAACTGTTTAGAGAACTTGCAAATCTCGAATTATTGTTGTATGTTTCTAACATGATTGCTACAGAAACATTCAATAAATATAATTTTAAATAAACGTTATATCTATCTATTAATTGACAATTAATTTTACTTTACTAAAGTAGAATTATTTATTCAAAATTATTAATTGTTTTTCTCTTGATGCCAACGTTTAAATTATTGATGAATATCTTGATCATCATCATTCTGGTACCATAATTTTCATTGCAAATGGGCGAATCGTGTCGGTACGACGCGCGACGTGTCAGCGATTTCGATGCGAGGTATTGAGAAAAATGTCGGATGTCTGGAGACGCGGATGATCGGACGCGAAAGTCGGGAGCGCGCGAGAGACGTGTACTTTTATTCCATAAGATATTTCGCGCAAAAGCTGAAGGAGCAGTACACGGCTGCAACTTTGAACAAGTGGAACGTTAGAATCTATGTACCGTGGGAAATATCATGAAAGCTACATATTCCTTGCATCGAGTTTCCATCGATCACGCACGACTTTCGTTACGTCAAAGTTCGCAATTGGGGTGATTAGGATGACGTCACGCGTCCCCAGATCTGACTAATCCATAAAGCGAACGTTAATAGAAGCGTTAATTAAATTGATCAATGCGGAATGTACAGATAGAGCGCCGAGCCAATTGCGACTCATGTAACAAGAACTACTTATTTTTTAAGAAAAAAAGAATTTATTTTTTCATCAATCACGTGATCACTAGTTTTAATCTTCTTTTTAAGAGAGAGAGAAAAAGAGAATAATAAAAATATGAAAAAATAAAATAATATAGAGAGAAATATAATGAAAATATATATAGAAAAATATTTTTAAAATTTTCAATATTTAAGTTTCAGTTTTTGCTTAAAGTAAAATACATTCGCGAGATAACGCGAGATACCTTTTCCGTAGCAAAATTTCGGAGTAATTTCGAAGTTCTTTACTGCAAAAATACTATTTTATGTTATATAACCTTTTGCTGCCTAACAGGTCCAATGTATCAATCGAGTCGTAATCATTCAGGAAGTTTAAGACTCATAAACTGATTGCACGAGATCGTGAAAATAGAGAAAGGAAATGATAGAAGTTAAATCCTTGCAGATGGTGCGCGTCAATAAAAAGTTGTTTTACGTTTGCGAATCGCTCGTGTAACAAATCATCGAAACTTTGTAACAATACGTTTTTTTAAAGCGCTCGAGCCAAAGGAAAGAGAAGATTGAGAACTTTATTCGTTTGTCGATTCTGTTTGAGAATAAATTAACTGAAGTGGAAAAAGAAGAGAGGGAAGGAGAGATGGAGAGAACGGCGATACCGATCGACAAATTCGAGCGGATCAGTTAAAGTGCACGAAATCACTTTCATAAATCAAAGAGAGCAACGTTGATCTCCGTCGAGAGAGGCTTCACGAGCGTTGCAAAACACCGCTTTGAAGCGCGGTGCTCGTCGCAATTAACCTTCCGGCGGTCGTGCCATTTCGCGCTTTACGAACGGTCGTCTGATGCACAAAGTACACCGAGAGTATTTTCGAGAAAATACAGTCTCTTTTATATATATATATATTAAATTTTTGTAATTAAAATTGCTAATTCGTCAAATAAAACTTTCTGAATTCCTCAAATAAGAGACTTTTATAACTTACTCTCTATATAATATATTGTATAATTTATAATACAATGATATTATCACGTAAGATATACGTGAATATGTAGATAATTTCTTTCTTTCTTTCGTCTTTCATTTTGATATATATCTTATTCTGAAATAATATTAAACACAAAAAAAATTTTAAATAAGAATTACAGATCGATAAATAGTCAATATCGATTTACGCTTTCGTGTTTTGTATGTATGCGATCGCTGAAAAATTAATACTTTGCCGGTTCCACGTGCAGCAAACGACTGACGTTGAACCAGTACGTGTGAAAGCTTGTGCAACGTTGATACGCATCGTTTTTAGCTTCCCTATTGAAAACATCGCAACCATGCATCCATTTGACGCAAGTGGCATTGCGTATTATACATTCAAGGCGTGACGCAACGTGCGCTGCAAGAATCATTTTGATTCTTGTTTTCGCTCAATCACACGTGCCTGCTTTCACGCTGGGAATAGTATTTATCGCGTTTACGTATCCCGCCTTTGTTTTTTTATCACGATTGTACTTTTGTCAGCATAATCTCTCTTCATTTCTTTATGAAACAACATTTGAATAGAAAAACCACTAAAATTACAAAAGTTCATTACATAGAACTCATACAAACAACGAAAATTTCATACAAACATCTCTATTTAATTTTTTCTCCATTCAATTAAATCTTCTAGGTATAATTATTAATTTCTCTTAATAAGTATCAAACGACACTAAAATATTGAGGAAAAATGAGTCTTTATCATATAAAACATTTTTACTGTATCAAATAGTGCGATGTACAAGTATAAAAGCACGTTCAAAGAAAATTTTTTTTGGACTTTGTTTTTAGGGTGCGACGCTCTCTGAACACGCAGGCGGTCCGAATATAAACCGAGACGTTAACGAATCTTCTCCTTTGCGAACGAAATTGAAAAGTATGAGTATGTGACATCGTTAGCCGCGGGCATGCGACACATTCGTATGCAAACGCGCGAGAGTCCGATGTCCCCGAGAGTTCTAAAGTTAGAAACATGCAACGGGAATATACTCGAATGCAGGGCCGTCTGAACCCTTAGATCGCGAATGTAGTAATCCTGCTCATTTTATGTTTACTTTTAACGCGGGTATGAGCTGCATATATAATGCAATTATTAATCAATGAAAACTAGATTTTTTTTTTAAAGATTTTCAAATATTAAAGGATTTTTTAATAATTAAAATATCATTATTAAATCGACGTACTCTATTTTAGAAGTTTTTGAACAGAATTCCTAATTTATAATTAATTAATTGCAATTAAATTACAGCAAACGATTCTGCTGAAGATTTACATCTACTAGACATGAGTCGGGCATTTTAAACTAGGTTTCTAATCTATTAAAAGGAATTGTCTAATTAAAATATCAAATATTTTCATACAATGAAATTATCTACTATTATGTGCAAATAATCATAATGAAAAAAATTGTACGTGTGTTTGTGTGTTTGAATTAAATAAACTCTTTTTCACCGGACTGAACTTTTACGCGAACATTTTAAAAGCCGATGTGGAATGGCTCTAGGCCATTTAATTTCAAATGGTTGAGGCAACTCTATGTTCGCTCGACCGTTGTACCTTGCGAACTCGAAACGCATTAATAACGTTAACGGGGAAAAAAGTCTCGAGGACAGCGAGGAGTTTTGTTCGCTAACGTTGCAAAAAGGTCAGATCCTCTTGCATCTGGCCACTACTACTATATAAGTGAAGCAGGATATGCCAGAAGTAGTCCGTAATAAAAATGACTGACAGTGCATGCGATGTGCATACGTATACGTTGCAAGAATTTGCAGTGCCGAGTGCATACGAATGAAAAATCGCCTGAGACTTAATTGCTGCGTCATTTACGGTTCGCTTTCATCAAAGTTTAATCATCCGACTTTTTGTAATTTTGAAAAAATCTAAATATCGCGCATGTTTGCGCTTAAGATAATAATTAGAATTAATTCTCTAATTGATCAAACTAATTCCATTGAGAGCGGCTGGTTAGACAAATATGAATGTACATTCTTATAAAAATGTATTAGCCATATATTTTATTAATTTTTACGTAAATCATTATTCTTTCCTCATTTAAAATTTTTATAATAATAATAAATATACAAGATATAAATATCGACAAGATATTTAGTATAATAAATTATCGAATTACAGATGATAATATATACTTTCTTTTTACCTCACATTATTAATTCTGCATCATTAATTGAATGATCAATTATCAATAATCTCGTAATATGTCACTCTTTCGTAGTTATAGTAATAATTATTATAAATAATGTTTACACCATTAACCAACGATCAATATTACATCGTGTTCTATTTGCTTCTGCGCACTCGCTGTACTTCCACCCAGTATTATACGTAAAACCACGGTAATGTTAATTGATAAACATGTTACATTAATTAAGTTTAATGAACATTTGTTTGATTACATTATCGTTATTCGCATCTCTCTTTTTTTTCAAAGTTTTATACACAGAAACAAGTTAAATATTTACTCTTGAAAAATGAAATTGCCTTATAAACGTGCTAAGATCTGATTAATTGTGAAAAGAAACAAGAAAAATTTTACGAAATGAAATTCAATGGAAAATCAAATCTCGGTGAAAACTATTCGTTTGCCGAGCAAAAATATTAAAGTTCGACGTAGCTGCCACTGGCTGAAACGGGACAACAGATTGTATCGTTGAGATCCCAACGATATATATATATATATATATATATATATACACGCACACACACTTCAGTTTACTTTCTCAACCGCAACGCGCACAGATCGACGGTAACTTTTGGGCAGCGACAATAGCGATCTTGTGATATTGCGAGAAATGCAATTCGAGCACTTGCTCCGGACACTCTAATCCACTTTGTCATGTGAAACGCGAATAAAAGCGAACAAAGAGAAAGAAGAGTACGAAGCTGCACAGTGCGTGGCACAGTGTGCGATATGTACGTACGAGACGACGTACATGCGTGCGTGCACGTGCACGACGGCTCGGCACTCTATATCCGGTCTAGCTTCCGCTTCTCTGTCAGCTCCCGACATTATCGTCCCTCAGATCTTTCTCGAGTTCGCTTTAATCCGATTCACGGACTCGTGGCATGCACGAATGTGTTGGATGCGACTTTGTAACCGTGATCCGAGAATGCGACGTTATTTTCGGAAAAAACGAAGAGAGATGCGTACAATTTTCCACATTCGATACATTAAACAACTGATTTCTCACGAGGCAGAAGTTTCATGTAATCCCTATTAAGGGATACATCGCTTGTCGCGGAGAAGGGAGGAGGAGGGAGGAAAAGGGTCTTCCTCGAGGACGTCGATGACCAACGGAGGATGATCAATTCTTAAAACAAATAGCCCGATCGTCCCAGTTCGCGTCTCGCGGTCGCGCGAAAAAATGAGATACTCGCGCCTCATGACTCGTCTCCTGAAATATTCATTCTTCCGGTTACTCGAAGGCCCCTTGGCATCTCCACGCAGCTCACGTATCGCGTTTCCGTGCATAAAAGATACGCGTGCCCAGTGGTTGAAACGAATCGCCACGATCGATACGTGTCCATGTCGCAGGCAATAATTGTCGTCAGTCAAGATTTCCTGCGCTTAATCGGCAGTATTTACGTCATACCGTCAGTAATATAAAAATCGTCGCTATTAAAAAAGATATGACAGAAAAGAAACAATAGGAAGTCTCTTCATTTCATTGCGCTCTATTTTTCGTTTAAAACCTCTGTTCCCATTCGATACGATTTATGATCGGAAACAAGAAAGTCTGATTGTTTTCTGACCGCATGTCAACATTTCTTCTACTTTTTATTTCCGTTTTTTATAATTTTTGCGCTTTATGGCGGAAGTATAGAGCGATGTTATTTCCAGACACGTTTGGATTTCAAATGGGTTACGAGATCGTGATGGACGTAAAAATGGCCGGACGTGTTTTCCGATGTCTTCGGCGACTCGAAGTTAGATGTCCGTTTTAACGTCGAGCACCCAAGAGCAAAATATAAGATATAAACGAGAGCACCGCGCGATGGCGATGGACGGCTACGAAAGAAAGAGAAAAGGAGAAAGAGAAGGAGAAAGAAGGAGAAACAAAAAAGTGAAAGAGACGAACAAACGACGGATAGATATCAAAGAAGCGACTCGTGGAGACGATGCTCGCACGGAGTGCCCAACTCTCGTTCTCGTTTTCCTTTCCAGAAAATAAGAGAGAAGTCGGAGAGAATTGAGGAAGCGAGAGGAATGGTGATGTTCTTGGTCCCGGAGATATATCGCCAAGACACGTATACACATTATACATTGCACGCAGATGCACGCTGTATACCAAAGGATGGAACGGGGAAAAAGCGGTAGCGAGATAGAAGCAAAGAGTGAAAAGAAAAATGGAAAAGGAGACGCTGCTTCCTGTCCCGGATACTGCTTATTAATATACCTTTCGAGCCACGCGAATTGTGACTGGTATCTTGGCAATTGCGACATCGTAATCCTGCAGGATCTCGTGAATTGTCATTCTTACCGTAAAGTATGATACGATAATTATGCGACAGCGCGGATGGCGGTTATGCGTTACAATAACGGCGGGTAAATAGAATTTTAAATTAGACGCTCCTTTCCGCATTACTTCGGAGTATAACTTTTCTGATTGTCTAATTAATTTCTGTTCTGTGATTAAGAAGCGTAAATTTTGCGTATAGAGATTTTAAGAAGGTATTTGTTTGTTCACAAACAAATTACCAACAGAAAAAGATCCACAGAAAAATGCGCATTTTTCAGAACTTAATATAAAAATCAAATAATATAAAAAATGTATATCTATACTTTTAATATATATATATTAAAAAATTCGTAAATTTATTCATTAAAAGGTTGTAGAAGAATTTCTGAAATATGCATTTGCAAAAGTTCTATTTGTCTTTTATAGACTATTGAGAACAATCTAGAATATAGAATACAAAATTAATATCTAAAAATTAAAACGTAACACAAAATTTATAAAATCAGTAACGAATAATTACAAGCTGAAACCAGCAATCTCTTTATAATTTGCAACTGTACAACAGTTAATTATTAAAAGCTCGTACAATAAAGTTAATTAAATGTTTAATTAAAAATGGAGAGAGAGAATATTACGTTCTCTCTAAAAAATAAAATATATAATTACATATTTTACGTAACCGAACAAAAATAATATCTATAAATATATCTATAAATAATCATTTGTTATCAATATTCTTATTATATGAAGTATCTCCTAAGCTTTAAAGCTGATATTAAAATACTATATATAATACTAGACCATCAGACAATAAATATCCAATCAAACCATTACGATTATCTTTTTAAAATTTTTCAAAAATACACAATTTGCATATAAATAATTAAAAAAGTTTCTCATAAATTTATTATAAAACATATTGGATGTTTCTCGTTCAATTGTATAACAATAATAATAATAAATTGTGATTTTGAAACGCAGTATTCCAGAACAATGATTTTGGACAATCGTGACGTTGTACAGTCGATTCTTCTCCACGAAATGAGTATCCTTTAACGAACAAAAATTCCTTGGGGCGAGAGGGTGTGAGAACGTTGCGGCTCGGGCACACGCGACGCAGGCCAGAGGGTCGGCTCCGGCGACGCGATGTGGCGCGGCGCGACGCGTCGCGTCGCGACGCTCGGCGCCACGGCCTCCCTCAGTCAGCCCTGCGCCGTACGGGCGACGACCACGAGGGAAGAGGAAGCGCCGCCGCTTCTCGCCGTCGCGCGAGCCGACGCGACGCGACGACGAGCGCCCGTCCGTCCGTCGAGAGCTTTAGTCCGCGTCCGCACGTCGACTGAAACACGCGACCCACGTCCACCCGGTGTAGTGTGCGCGGCTTCCCTCCTTCCTCCTGTCGCTCAAGCTCGTCCTAAAGGAACGGCCGGATAACAGTCTCTTCGTTCCCTTGCCATTCTCCCTTTTTGTCTCTCTCTTTCACTCTTTCTTTCTCTCTCTCTCTCTCTCTCTCTCTCTCTCTTTCTCCCTCTCCCTTCATCTCTTGTCGTCCTATTCGCGCCAGTTATCTGATGGTTCTTGTTCCTACTCCTTCGACAGATGCTTCGCGATCCTTTCTGATAGATGGAGGAGAGGATACTTGGGGCGCGTGGAAGGAAGATTAAGATCGCCGGAAATTCGGGATGTAATATCCGGTGGCCCTAGTTACACGTACGGTGTGTGCGCGCCAATCGGCTTTCCTGTCTTCGAAGTCGGAGCAGCTTCGATACAAGTCGGAGTAAACGGAGGACATCGCAAGAGTTTGGATTCGGAGGATCTGCTCAATGAAGGTGCGTTTCCGAAAAATTCTGTTGCTTCGTTTTATTACTCGGGTTAAAAGACAAAAGTATCGCTGGGCGATACAATCTGTCATTTTAGAACTTCTTTGAATTATCCGAACTGGATACAACATTAATAATTTTGAACATTCTCTTATAGAAATAATAATCTTTAACACAGGAGAAAAAACTTTTCTTGTTTTTTTTTTGAATTTGCGAATTTTTATTTCATAAGATTAAAATCATGCTGATTTGATCATTCATATACATAACACACATTTTCAGTAACTTTTATAGATGCTATAAAAGTTATCTGTAGCAATAGTTAAAATATAAAAAACTCTTGTCTCATTCTTTTCTTCGATTTATTATTGTTCCCATTCATTAGAATTATTCACTTTGCAATGAGATTGTCGAGTGAGCGAGTCATTCGTAAATAAACAACATTTTCACACAATTTTATATTAACAAATATTATATGTTAACTTATATTAACTTTCCCGACAAAGAGAAAAGAGTTTCAGTCATATCAGTTTATCATGTTTAATCGCAAGAAGTTTAAGTGCACCAATGTCTCCAAAATTCCGCGAAAAATTACCTCCGACATGATAGATTATACGAAGTCTCTCTCTTCTCGAAGTTACGAGAAAAGAATCGCTTGTTAACTTGAAAAAAATACTTATGAATGAATCATACTACCAATTCAAGAATTTTAAATTTAATAAGGAAAGAGTCTCGTTGTTATAAAGGCTGCAACAAGTTTAAATTCACCATGGCGTACCGTTGAAAGGATATCGCGGAAGTTATCTGCCCGACAATGGTCACAAGAATGTTTTCTCTCATTCTCTCCTTCCGCGCCCGCTACTCCCACGCTCTCCAATGGACAACCCCCGTGCGTTGGAGGGCGATTCTCCATCCACCCGTGCGACGCGACGCGACGAGTAGAGCCTCGCCTCAAACTTTTCCGTAATGAGATTTCCCGGAGAACGAAGAGGGATTACGGCGCGGAGAGACTTTTCGCTCGTGTCGTCCGCGCGCGCATCGCCGCGGTCCCATACATCAAACTGTCGGTCGGGGATGTTGCAGGTGCATATGATACGTTCGGCTCCGTTAAGCGGCTTTATTACTCGCGGCGAGGCCGCGAAAA
Source organism: Cephalotes varians (assembly GCA_037157785.1). Lineage (NCBI taxonomy): Eukaryota > Metazoa > Arthropoda > Insecta > Hymenoptera > Formicidae > Cephalotes > Cephalotes varians. Next base: position 31,615 of record JANQDE010000293.1, read on the forward strand.
TGCGAAATCGACGAGCGAAATTTTTTTCCTCGAACTTTTCTGCGAGTTCAGCGAATTAATCGACGTTGTTCTAGCCCTCAATTAGCCCGAACTGATGACTTAACATCGTTGATCGAATACCGAGAAATTAGCGGCGTTAATCCTGGAATTAACGAAGTTATGGCATTAACGAATTAATTATTGACATTGATTAATTTTCGAATCTTTTCGAACGTACTTATTTTTACACTCCTCCGGTTCTTTCGTTTCTTCTCCGTTCGGAGAAGGCCTAGCTTGTTGAAATTCTCGGAGCGCTTTCCGAGCGCACGTGCTCGTTCGCTCCTTGCTCGTTGCTTGGACGCGAATGTTACACATAGCACATGTACGATCGTCCCTCGCAAGGTTTACATTACCCTCCGTATACGTCAGACATGCCGACTTGCGACTGTTTATTTGCCATGATAATTATCGCGGGAGTTTTATAAAGTCCGGAAACGAGCTTGCATGCACGTGACTCCACTCACGACCGCGACGGCTTGTTACAAAACTACTCGTCGAACTTACAAAAGGGAACGCGCGTCCCCGTCCAAAGTAACGGCAACCGGATTTAACGAGCGCACTTTCTATATACCGTATAAACGTGCGCGGAAAAAGCACGCTCGTAACAACGAGCCACACTTGCGAAATGTTCCGGCAAACTTTTCCGCGAAAACTCATACGACGCACGAATGTCATAACTTGCCCCGTTTTTTTGCGCTTGTATTTTCTCGCGCGACGTGTCACCGCCACTATAATTAAATATGGAGAACCTGGAATTTGCTCTCGTTAGTTGCAATTTATTAAGCTGTCAAGCAATTAAAAATTGCGATATTTTGTCATTTTTAATATTTACGTCCGCGATTTCGACATTTTAATTCTATTACCGCATTTTTCATTTTTCAGGATTGAATTAAATATCTTTAGTATCGTATGTAATGTATCACTTCAATTCCAGCACATTTACAATTATTTTTAGATCTGTATTTAGCTAAATTTTTAGATGTTTCGTTTCGTGTATATGTATTTTTTGTTAGTTTGTGTTTTTAATTTACATTTTCATATATTAAAAATGTCTTATTTTTTCATATATATATATATTTTTGTTGTTTATGTATTTTGTGTCTTTTAAATGTTTATACCTGTTTTTTCCACTTAATCAAATCTGTCAAATTTTCTCTATAAATACTCAAAATCGTTTGTTGTTCGATAATAATGAATCTTACGGATTTGCGAGACTCGATCGATTTCTACGGTGCGATTTCGCGTGATGATACCGAAGGGGTTAATCTACGTTTTTATGGGTTTTACGTTCCTTCGATGTCACCTCTCGTCCGCAAGTTCCGCGCCGCGATTTAATTAAACTCTCTCCGACCTACCATCGAAAAATCGATGCTGTCGCCGTTGATTTTACTAGCGGTTCCGCGAGACTTCGAACGAAGCAATTCTGGCGAAACCGGTCGAGTCGATTTAGCTCGTTCGTGCAGAAATCAGCGCCCGAACTAGTCAGCCGGTCCCGAAAAGTTGCGGATCGCAGGGAAAATTCACAGTGACGGCAACGACAGCGACAAGGAATTGCTCTGAACTTATTCAATCGAACTAGTTCGCGATAGAACAGAGTACTTCGTCTGTGGCAGCGATCGATATTAACTCCTTAAACACTCGAATAAACATGAAAGTACCGTCGGAAGAGAAAAATCGCATCTGTAAAATAGGCAACGAAAAAAACAAAAAAAACTTGAAAAACGCTAAAGAAAATAAAATAGGTAATTATTAAGTTTAGCATAATGAATATTGGTCTACTTAAATTTTATTCGCATTCATGAATCATAAAGTGACAGAATAATTAATTCTCAATAGTTACCATTATATCTTGCAATCGGAACACGTAACTAGTGCAAAGATATATTAAGATCTTAAAATAATCCACACACATACACATACACAGCGCTCATGTCCCGCTGACAATCCGCCACATTTTGCGTAGCATGTTATGTCAGAATAACGAGAACTTGGGATTACACTATGCTTTAGTGAGTAATCTATGACCACTCGGCTAGGAACGAAACGAGAGCAGGTTAAACTCTCGAGGGATAGCTCTGAACCGGGAATGTCACGGTGAAAAATTGTTACATCAACGGACGAATGGGCCCTGAGAGAGAAAAAGAGAGAAAGAGAGGAGAAAGGAAGAGAATGTGAAGTCAAAAGTTACAAAGAAATGCATTCGTATACATCCATCGAATTTCATTCTTCATGAACTCGTATGTCTTACTTGATTTTACGAAAGTCTTCTCACGGGAGTGCGTGCTGCGCGTTTTTATATAAACGTCTGTTTAATAGATGTATTTAAAATCTTATGACGCAAGAGATCCGCAGATTTCTATGAATATAGAAACTCGTTTCCCCTTCATCCATCGGGAGTCATAAAATGTTTATCGCATTCCGATCGGGAATTTCCCACATCCTGATCGATAATGGTTAACGATTCAACGCTTCTCTCTCGGATTTAAAAAATCCAATCGGTGGTTTTTTGTTTCTTTTTCACCTCGTTGATACAACAACGTTGATACAAAACGATAACAAGTCTATTAAGAGAGACAGTGTACGATTGTCTCTAAAACTAATTCTGCAATCTTTTTCTCAGCTATATGTACAATATTTATTGATTGATTTATTTATTGAATTAAATATCTCTAATATTTATAATGTATCATTTCAATTCCAGCACATTTTACAAAGAAAACTTTTTTAAATAATTTTTTTTATACGCGATTTCGCTGAAGTATCTAAAAATCTTGCTAGATACAGATCTGAAAATAATTTTGTTAAACCATCAAAATTATATAAAACGCTTAAATGTTGACAAAGCTACAAAAAGTTTTAACATTCTAGCAATCGGTTTTGAACGTCCATAATTATTTTGATGATCTAAACAGCATTATTTTTAGATCTCTCATCTGTATCTAGATAAATTTTTAGATATTTTAGCAAAGTATGCGCTAGTAGATGTAGGAAGCAACAAAGAGTGAAATTAATTGTGATTAATGCCAATTAATATTGATGTAACCAGAAAATTTTCATTTAAGCCACGTTTAAGCCCATTCGTTTCGCTCATCCTGCACATTTGACCGATTATACCTCTTTACGACGCGTACCGGATGACCTGAAAGTCTCTGCGGGAGGCAGATCTCGGGTTACTCACAGCCTGTGCTTTATTAAACGAGGCTCGAGTCAACGTCATCTGGCACAATCGTAAAGCAAACTTATCGCGCGTCCTCTCGGCACCTCGGCGACCCGTATTACGAGGTCGGACAGGAATTAGATTCGAAATTCGAGGAAACTGCAGAAAGCCCGGGTTTGTGCGAAGTGCGTTCGGCTTTGTCTTGGAGAACGCGAAAGGGGCGTCTTCGCATCTTCGTCGGAAATATATATAAATCGTGGCTCAATTAATCTTTCGGACTAATGCGACTGCATACTCTGCATTATGTGACTCGAAGACATCTATACATTTTTCTTCGCTAGATTCCTTTATCAAGAGCATATCTTTCGCTAATAAATATTTTTTTGTAATTCTTTCATTTTTATCTTTGAATCTTAAGACACTTTCTCTCAAGCTTAAATAAATAAACATATCTATACAAAGAAAAAAATGTAAGAAAACAGTACTTTCGCTAAAATAGAAAAAGCAAATTCTTTGATGGAACTACTGTCGATCTTTTATTGGAGGAAATGGAAGGTGGAAATTCCTCTCGCTATTTTCTGTAAGTCGAATGATGTTTGCACAGTATGCGACGCGTTTATTACCCAAGAGTAGGGGAGACACGGCACAAATTTTCCATTCTTAAATTAGGTCGCGCATTCTGTGACTAACGCACAGCCGACGACGACGACGTTTCTCATGAATTGCAAATTCCTATGTTGTTTTTCTCATCTTTACGGCTTCACTATCCCCTCCCGTCCCGCTCTATCGCCTACTTTAGTCGGTTTGCATTGCGTTCGTTTTTATTTCGTCAGAAAATAAAACGTACGTCTCCACTGACAATTTCTCAAATGGCTCCGCGACGTAGTCGAATAATTTGCATACCGTTACACATGCAACACATCATTGTATATAAAAAATCGCGTTAGAAGACTGCTTGTCTACTAATTTCTTTGTAATTTAAGATAACGACTGAATTAATCTTACGTATATCTTACGAAAAGAATTCTAGATGCAATATAAGCGCATTATTTGTTATAATTAAAGTTAACGATGTTATTATTGCTATTTTATTGTAATTATTTCTCGATATCGCTTCTTTGTAAAAAAGAAATTAGTTGCAATTCAAAATATATTTGTTTACAAATACTGTAACTTTAAAAATTTATTTAATTAATGTAGTTATGTTATTCATCCTATCACCAATCTTAAGTATCTCGTTCTAGTCGTTCTAGTTTCCTTTCTTCGTATCTTGCGGGGTCCGCCTCAAGATCTAAATAAATTATATCTATTTATCTTAAGTCATCCTTAGGGAATCTATAGGCGGGAGGTAATTCATCCATCTACAGCGCCTATCCATCTATCCACCAATTTATCAGTCTGCCACGCGCTTTTTACAGTAGTCGTTAGTTTAAGTCACGAGATCGAACGGCAAATCTAACGGCCGTTGATTTACGGAGAGCACGCTTTTTTGGTGCGGTAATGGATCCAGCCGTAATTCGAAGCGACATGCACTCGGATTTAATCGGACAGATTTCTTCGAAAGTCTGAAAAGCACGAACGACATTCGCGATGGAATGAACGGCAGCTTCACGCAAATATTGGAGGGATATTCGCTTCTTCCTTGATGTTCGCTACGTTTCGCAATTTCGTTCCGATTTCGTTCGCGAGAAAATTCGAATTTAATTGACTTACCTCAGAATCAAGCCTCGCTGTGTTGCACTTTGTAATGAAAGATAGTTACTTTTAATTTCAAAGAAGCAAAAGGTTAGTTTTCCTCTTATGAAAAATGGTATACGGTAAATGTAGCGCAAACACGAAGCCCGTTTAATCTTCAAGATTCATGGCCGATGATTAATAATCCTCTTCTGTTTACCTGCAGTTTATTGTATTTTTTGCTCAAGATAAGACAAATATATATGTTAGCGCTTTAGAGACAGAAATAAAAACATGTATTAAGAATAATAAATCCATTCGCAAATATAACTAGCAGCTATCTCTATTACCCTCGTTTTTTTCAGGTCTCCAGGATGCTCGCTGCCAAACGCACCGACAAATAGTACAAGACTCGTTGTCAAATTCGCGTCACATGATAACTATCGGAGCCACCACGTCAGATTTGCCCTTCTTGTGAAAACTTTAGCATGCGCAAAGCCTAGACGCAACTTTATCACCAAAAATTACCAGATTTCTAACAAGATTTCCATAAGAATCTCGTGAGGTCGGAAACGAAGTACAGACTTACTTCGCGAGGAAGCGAAGAGTTGGCGACAGAGGGACACAATGAAGAGACTTGTCTTCAACGGGGCGAAGTGATCTTCAAAGAAACGAGGAAGCGAAAAAGGATTCGAAGCGTCGGGTCGGGTGAATCGGGCCGGCGACGGGCCCGATCGGTGTGATGGTCTCGGGGTGGTGCCCGTGCGTGCCATTGGGGCGTCGACAATCGTCGGCCCAGCAACAACAGCAACAGCAGCAACAACCGCCGTCATCGTCCAGGGCGCCGTTCACCGTCAGCGGCGCGACCGAGCGCGCGGACATGGTGCAGATGTTCTACTACGAGAACCGCGGCAAGTGTTGCAAAAAGCTGCTCAGATACAACGGATATCCGAATAAGGTTAGACAATTTGTCATCGCAGCCTTATTTCGCGATACAGAAAATTCGACCTACTTAGCTGCGCTTCATTATGTTTTTTTGAAGATTTGAACTCTGAATTTGTTCGAAACGAAGTTCCTAAATCACAATGAAGTATATAAAATTTACTTAATTTATTAATTTATTCAACTTTAATTAAATTAAAATTTTTATAATGATTTTGATATTATATTTCTTTAACGATAATTAGTTTGATACACAGTTAATAATGTTTTGTATTTACTCTAGCGTGTCTAAAGAATTAAGATAATTAACATCGCGAAAATTCTTTTGTGAATATTGGCGAGTAGTCGCAAGTATTCTTTGAAGATGTCGAAGTGAATCTTAAAGTACTTCATCTCTCTACGAGGAGAGCATTAATTATTTGACAAGCGTCTTGATGAGCTTTCTCTAGAAAGGCACTTAAACTATTCTCCTGAGTAGTTCCTAGCGAAGACTTAATGTGCACGTCCTAGTAACTCGTTCATATTGCTACATGTATATGTATATGGGAGAATTCAGATAAGAGTTATCAAGTTTCGTCTTTTTCTAATGAACGTTAAATTCGAGAGAATGCAATTAATTTTCACAAAAAAATCGGTAAAAAATCTCTTCTTTTTAACCTTCATTTTATTTACTTATTAAAATTGAAAATACTAATAGTTCTTTACATTGCGATATTTCAAAAATGTTCCAATGATAACTTTTTAAGTTTTTCGCATAAAATTGTTTAAGTAGCAATAGAAAATGTTAGTTTGCAAAAAAATACACAATTTGATCTTTTATATTATTTTTTTATCCGGACCATCTTTATATCGTATTAACATGTAAGAAGAAAATATACTTTCATGAGAATGATACCATTCATTCAACTTGCTTGGTCTTTCCATTAACGGTTATCGACTTTTCCGTCCGCTTTTCTTAATTGGATGTGATTTTAATCACATTTGTAGAGAAGCAATCGTCCTGATAGCATTATATCGAAATCTCTTCGATAATTGATCTAACTAGGTATAAATCTACCCACATATCCATTTATCTATCTAATGAAACTAACTCTCCATCCATCTATCCATTTATCCGTATAATTAAACCGCTCTATCGTTCGAATTTTCTGGAACTAAGAAGACGTTTTTAAAGCGTTTGATTGTTACGTCCTACTGAATTTTTCGATGAATTAACACAATGTTAATTGTTAATATATAGTTTACTATCATCATATTGATATTATTAATATTATTTTTATTAGGTTTTAATAATACAATAAAAAATATAGTTATTATTTATTTATAAATACATTAAATCATAATAATTTAATGAAATAATTTTAAAAAATATATATACACTTTTAATTTATAAGAGAAATCATTAGATAATATAAAAGATATTTATAAATGACATTATCAAATATATAAATTCTCAATTTGTCAACTGTAGGCATAAATTACAATTTATTTTAAGTGTTTCCTTTAACGATCGATTTAGAAGATTTAGATAAACGTTTCACGATAAAAGTTTCGCGAAACGAATGTGACCCAATGAGCATTTCATGCTCTATGGGGTCTCAGAGATCCCAAGGTGCACCGCGAAAGCGAGATAGATAGAGGAGTGAGAAAAAGAAAGAAAGAGAGAGAAATAACTATTCTAGTTCACCGCAGAGATGGGCAAAGTTTTCGAAAGCCCCCTGGGAAATAAATCGATTCGATATCTGAATAACCATTACGCGGACGTGGCTTCGCGGAATAAAGAAAGCATAGCAGAATGGTCGGTGAGAGGAAAAAGGAAAGACTAGCTTCCTCGGAGAAGAAACGGAAGAAGGGCCTTATCCGAGAACTAGGCTAATGTTGCGAGTTAGGAAACTCCGGCTCATATCGGTCGGAATTTTCTTTCAATAACCGAATTATTATTCATCGCGGTCATTTATTACTCGAAGTCAGCTTGCTCGTGTCATCTTTCCAATCCCGCGTCTTTGTGTAATTTTTCCGCGAGTTCTTTGTGGCTATATGCAGAGAGTATCCTCCCTTTGAACAGTGTAGATAAGTCGGATTCCTCATTGCCACAGGGAAAAAATAATGCCAGGTAATCTGAAAGACGGAATTTCAGTGCAGTTGTCTGTCGATCGTCGATTGATTCGGGAAACGAGTCGTAATATTTATCTCTCGTTGGAAATTTCAATTGTCTGATAACGGAAGCGCCACGCGGCGCCAGGCTCTTCGCGTGGCTTCTCGGATGGGATTTCTTATTTTCTCGCTCGCTCGTTTTCTCGAAATATGCTTTCTCCTCCCGGTATATCTTACGCATCAATCTTGGACATTACGCGGATGCTCGAATAGAAGCAGGAGAATCCAAGAGTTATCCCAGAACTAGAAATATGAGCGCGGTAAGTTCCCATTCCGCGAAGATATTCTTTCCAAATTCCGAATGCCATTCTTGCAGTATTTCGAAGATGAAGTATAAGTGGATTCCTGAGATATTGCCTTGTAGTTACAGCGTTTTACAACGTTACACTCACAATTATTCTCGACGATGGAGATACGGTTATTTGTTACATTGTTAATGGCGTTCTTTAAATATTTAAAGATCTAACTGTTGGGTAACACGCGATTTATCTACATCGTTTATCTGATTACAAGAGTTATCTCACTGAAACATAACTGGTAACATAAATTAAATGTTACTTCGACTCACGTAAATGTTATCTTATATCTCAACAATTGATTCACCAACTACTAGAACTATCTCACCGCTATTCTCACTCGTCACGTTATTACAGTGTAAAAACAATGTAATTCTAACAATAGTTGTTAAGCTAATAATAATTCTAGACTATAGGCACACACGTCGTGTATTTTTTCTCGTCAATATGTCATTGACGATAATGCCGCAGTTATTTTTACGCGCCCTTCGATACTTTAATGCGAACTAAATGGTAAACGTAGGAGGCATCTCCTGTGATCATAGAGAAGAAAATGTTAGGGTCGATTGAAAATATAGAGAGTGAAATTTCTGAAAGTTGCTTGAATAAGAACAGATTATAAAAACTGCTTGTGGAATAATCTTTTTCTTTTAAAATTGTAATTAACGAACTTGATGGAAACAATGTTACATGTCTGACAAAATGTTACATGTCTGACAAAATATTAAATAACTACATGAAAGTGTAAAAGCTATATTGTACTTAAATAATATATCTTTGATGTGAAATTTTTTCTTTACATATTTTTAAATTAAACCTTTAACATTTTTTCCACTAAATTTTGAAGCAACACTCTTTCTCGAAGCAACAACTACTTACTCTGAAAACCTCTTTAAACATTTTTTCAAACAAAAAATTCCAATTTTAGCAGCTGTATAATATTAGCGTAACTCATATCAGTAAAAAAACTTGAAGAATTTTTGGGAACGTCTGAGCGAAGACAGAAATGATTCGCGAAGAAAGAAAATGGTAGGGATGCGTCGCTGATTTTAATCCATCACGCTCGACGTGCTGGTGATTAACGAGGGTGTCGCACTGGTTCTCTGGGGTTGCGACTTAACGCGCGCTGACACGTGTTTCGTTAGCTGCGATGGCTGTGGCATCGACTTCACCGAGAAGGTATCCTCGCGACGTCTATCGCACTCTGATTAATCGCCTCACTCATTTCGCGGATGATCAATGTACGTTTCGCGGGGCGAAAGTACAATTGTATTCCCTCGCATTGTCTGACATCCGAATAACAGTAATTAACGACTGTTTGCGAATCGTTCTCCGTGATGGTTATTTCGCTCGAAAAAGTCTTAACGTTGTCTCTTTCTTCAATATATTGATTTCTCTAATGTATATTCTATACAGGAGAAAAAAGAGAAAGAGAGAGAGAGAGAGAGAGAGAGAGAGAGAGAGAGAGAGAGAGTGTGTGAAGATAATGAAGTAATTTCAAAAAAATTATTCGCAAAAATTTTATTTTGATTTTTTAATTTAATTATTAATTTATAGTTAGGATATTATAATCGTGACTCGGACTCTTTAAAAATTAATTCTAAAGAAGTGATAAAGTTACATGTTAATTTATTTTAAAGAATTGATAAAGTTAATTATTCATGTTAATTATTCCTACATATTATAGAATGAGGAAAGAGTTAAAAGTTAATATTTTTATTTATATATTCTTATTTTATTCTCTCTCTTAGCTAGAAAAATAATTCTTCATGCGTCCCCAGGAAAAACGAGCTTAGCTTATAACCCGACTGCGCGTTATCTATTTGTTCCTGTTAAAAGTTAATTAGCGAACCCGGCGAAATTGCCCGGAGAGATCCGACGGGAAAAACAGCGAGGGATCCAGGAAAATATATCTTTCCACGAGAAATCTCTCCACTGCACGAGATTGAATGAATCGCTATTAAAAGCGCCGCTCGCGCTTATGGAATTATCCGTAAATACGAGCGATATACCGAGCACGGTATAAAGACCCAAATATTATATTGTATGACGCTATTAAAGGCACTCCTGCGGAGGATAAAATTATCCGCGAGTGCACATTCTTTCGCGAGCGCGCATGCACACGCAAGTATCGGAGGGGCACTTTGTCACGAATGCACGATACGGTTGCAGTCATGCATGTGCACTCGGAAGAAGTGGCGCGATTACAATTTACCCGCGGTTGCGCCGTCGTATATCTTCGGCAACATTTTCTTCCCGCATCGTCTTCCTCTTCTTCTTCTTCTTATTCTTCTTCTTTTTTTTCCATTTTTTTCTTTCTCTCCACGAGAAATTTACGCGATTCGGAAATAAACGCGAATCACACGCGACAAACGCGTTTCCCGCGACCTTTGAGAGCCGGCCGAGCGGCAATGAGTGATTCAAATTAGCAAAGTGAGGACGCAAAGCGAGTGATTTTCAAGCGAAGTAGTCTCCTCGCGAACGGCTCTTCGTACGACGAGAGTAATTGCTTTTTAACAAGCGCGTCCGGGATTCCGGCGGCTCATTATAACCGGGGATTTCCTTTATCTCCCTTCGGCATGTGGATTGTGCGATTATGTGAATTACATAACGATGGGAATATCAATATTCAATAACGCTGATCAGTCACTGATTCCGGAAAACTAGTATCAGTGATCAAACAGCATCAATGAGAATTTTAAATATACTAACTAAATGTATTTTTTAAATTATAATATTAAGTTAAATATATAATTTGCATGTGTAAACGTACGGATTAAATATGTATAATATAAAATGTTTTTCAACTGAATAATTAACTCATCATGTTAATTTTTACAATTTCCCGTAGACGTAACTTTAAATTTTATATTTATATATTATTAAAATTTTTTTAAAAATATAGATATCTATCTATCGATATCGATAATGATATGACTGACAGTCTGGATATTACAATGGTTGAAGAACAATTACTAACGAAGTCACTTGTTCAAGTTTGAATCGTGATTGATCGCGATGCGCAATAGACACATGGAACCCTCATGAAATTTCGTCGACGCGATAGTCACGTTTTCGTGAGCCGTTATTACGCATTATCGATCGTTATCGCGCAACAATATCGCAAGAGCGAAACGATGTATAACGCAGTGCGGCACAGTACCGGGATTAAACTCACCGTGACGAAATAAAATCGCGTGGTGGACGATGCGCGATTAGATGTCGGAGAAGGAAAGAAAAGAAGAGAGGCCAAAGCCAGCCACCGTTGCCTCCGTTGAAAGGGAGTCAGCCTGGGAACAAAAGAGGCGAAAGGGCCGGCGAGAGCGATGAGGAGGGTAGTCGGCAGGGAGGGCGGCCGAGTGAATACGTATGTATACGGGGGAGAAAAACGCAAACGGTGAGAACGGTGGCAATGGTAGAGGAGAGAGAAATATAGAGAAAGAGAGAGAGAGAGAAGGCGAGAGAGAGGGAAGAGATGGTTGAGGGAGGGAGAAGAGGGAATCGCGGAAAAGAGGCAGGAGGGTGGATATTCCAGGCTGCACCCCCGTGGCAGCGGTCCCAGCGTATCGCCATGGCAACCGACCCTGAAACACCCTCCGGCCGTCGCACTACCATCGCATCGGAGAGAGCTTCGCTTTCCGATGGCAGTAATAATGTATCCTCGCTCTCGCTGTACTCGCGCCCGTTGTTGATGTAGGTCGTAGGACGCGGTGCATACCGCGCGCGCAGGGGCGCAATGCACGCAGCCGTTTCCTCCCCCGAGACGCTTGCAGACGGGAGCGAGCTTTTCGTGCTGTTTCTGGACCACCTCGATATCGCGTGCGCCGCAAGATAAGAGCGCGCTGTACGTTGTATCTTCGCATCTTCGCACGACGAGACGTATGCCCCGCGCAAGATATTTACCGGGTGTCCAGGTCCAGTAGCCCCTCTCTCTTGTCGATTGATTTGCAATCAATCAATAGTTTTGTAGTTTTAARAGCAGTTCGCGAGCGCTCAGTTTAACAGTTCTGTTAAACTTGGAAAGTTTAAGAAGAGGTAATTAAACGATAGACTTACAGATAGAATTTTGATTTAACTTAATATTATTAGCATATTTTTAATATCGCCCATGATTAAGATATCGATTATATATTATTATTGATTATATATTATATTATAGATATTGAGTTATATATTATTGTATCGATACATTATATATTATTATATCGATACATTATATATTATCATATCGACATTAAAGTTACCCGATAATTTTTCTCGTCAAGTAAAACTCTTTGAATAATCTGATTTAAAAATGTAATCGAACCTAGAGACGTTTTTCCTTGCTGAACGGATTGGAAGTTTGTCATTTTAATGAATTGAAACGAACAGAAGACGACTTTTTCTAATAATCTCCGAAGTTAATCGATTTGAGAGATTGTTCCCTTGTGTCTCGTTCGAAGATACATGTGTTACAACTCAGTGATGTAATTCTTGCGTTTACAGTATCGTGTAGGTACCTTTTCGCATTTCGCCATATGGGACATAGAGCCCCAAAGAGGGAAGACATACGACTGCCGCGCTGCCATTAAGGTAATACGGACAAACTGCCGCGCGACGTTGTAATAATAACGTAATGGCTCGTGACGATACTATCTTGTGTGAATTTACCGTGTGCCGCCTAAGTCCCGTAATCGCGGGATCCGCCATTGTCTTCGCGACCGTGAAAACGGGAACGACAATAAGCTTTCATGCTGATTGCTTACGCTCGGGGAATACGCGTTTTTCATTGTATCGAATTATTGAGTTCTTTGTCCCCTTTCTTCTCCCCCCCCCCCCCCTCCATCGTCTCTCCGGTATTCTGCATAATTTCGCATACGATTTCGTATACGGTGGGAAAGCGCGCTATATCTTTAATTAAAAAGCGTTTCTCTTTCCCTCTTTAAACAAAGCTTTATGGAATTTGGCTCTGTCAACGTTGAAAAATGTTTATTTCGCACCGGTATTCTTCATAAGAAACGAATACATAGTAGAGCAAGTCCGCGTTTTCAGCAATGATGCTGCAGCGGTTCATCCGTTCTCTCGGTATGCAACAATAACGTTTTATTGCGATTGCACCGCTGATCGATCCCCAAGGATGGATTTACTGCCAGTAGGTATAGGTCGGAATTTATGTCGGTGTAACATTCGAGAAACCGCAAACGGAGTCGCTGGTCTCTGAAGGTTTGCAGCTCGCTGCAGCTCGTTATTTCACTTCGAACGATTGAGAGAAAAATCTGGACGATAATAACATTTATTTCGAGCGATTGTAAGTAAGAACAATATCGCGATTCATTCACAACTTTTTAACTCGCGTATAACTTGTCAATCGTAAATTCCTAAATTTATAATCAAGTGGCTATTTATTGAGTTGCGTTATAATTTTAGAAATTTAAATTGAAAATATTGTACTTTTAGAAGTATTACGATTTTAGAGGCACTTGTGGATCAGAAAAAGTCCAACGATTTTCAAGAAATTTCTCTTTCGCGGCAGTAGTTCTTCTCTTTCTCGAGAGAAAATTAGTACATTATTATTAAAGCGGAACGAAGTTAATATAGGTCAAATGCTGCAAAGATCTAATATTATGGGATGTGATGCGAGTCGTTTATCGTGGGAGAGAAGGGCTTTACTGTACGTTGCCGTTCCCCAAAGGCAAAATGCCAGACAATTTCGCGCAACATATGCCCGCTTTAAATATTGTTATATATTACATTATTATGACTCTGACGGACGTATCGTGTTAGTCTTAAACAAAACGTTCTATATGCCACGTGCTTTTCCGGCATGCCGCGGATTCCATTTCTCCACTCGAATTATGCAAAACGCGCCAGGGAAAAGTAGACGCACGTGTATTCCACTTCGCCACACGCGAGTAACTGTGTGATATTACGAGATATTACTAGGCAAAACGGGGAAGACCGGCGGTGTGCGAGTCGCTCGGGGTGAATTGATGCACGACATCTTTATGGTTTCGAAAAAAAAGCCGTAAAATCACAATTATTCAGTGTCTCTGGTTAATGAACCAAGCTAAAAAAAACACGGATGAATTTTTATGCAAATGAAACTTATTTCTAGTCGATAAGAAAAGATAATATTTCGCATTGGAATTAAATTTCATTGATAAAAATATTCCGCGTTTTTCCGCACGTTTCTTCCGAGTTTAAAATCTCCTCCAGTTTAATAATCTAAATCTTATTATCCTTCTGCTATTATTTTAGACTTTGAATATAAACCGCTTCATGAAGAGAAAATAATCGCTCCATGGTAAAAAAGAGTTTTTTCACCTAAAATCTGGGCATTATGGTGGAAGACAACGCTGCACGGATAAGAAAAAGGAAATGAAAAGGGACATAAGAAAGACAACAAAGAACGAGGGAAGAAAAGAAAATGCAGCTTAGAGAAAAGCACCTTCATATTTGCCGATGTATCATAGCGAAAGCGGGGTCGGCGTTTTTAATCGGCGCCACTTGTTTCTAACGAGCCTCCCTTGTTTAAGCCTCTTACCTGCACTCAAACTACCGCTCCCTCACGAGCAACTTACCGTGGATTCAAATGGGCTAAAAAACAGATGCGGATTTTTAAGCATTAACATTAAGTATATTACTGAACTATCTAATGTATTCAAAAAAACAATTATTATTTATTAAAAAATTATAATTATTTATCACATTAATAATGTTAAAAAATAATAGTTATTCCGGTCAGAGTTAAGTTATTTCAATTTATTACTTAATATATGTTTATCATCATATTTCATTTATAATTTGTATATAATATGAGAACATCATGGCTACAAATTCTTTATAATATTCGGGGGGAAAAGGAATTAAGATGCTTGCTAGCATCATTATTATTAAATTGATTATCAATTTAATATCGTAATATTACTATTCTTGTTCTACTTAAGACTGTGTTTCAAGACCGAAGATTTATTCGGCGCGCAGTTTGGTGAACTTGATAAATGTATACAAATTCACAAAAGAAACATTAACACAAAGACCTAGCTTTGACCAGTTTAGCGCATCTTTAATTATTTGTTGTAGATGTATCATATTATTTTTTATATTTTATTTGTAATATTTCTTTTATACTATTTCGCATTATATCATCGTATTTTATATTATTATACAATAAAATATGCCATAATTTATTGAATATGTTCAAAATCAATTTTTTAAAGAGTTAAACACTGGGCAATATTTTCAATTTATCGCGTTACAGAAATATCTCACAGATACCGATCTATCTTTCTTTGTTTTCCGCTATTTCTCGTTGGCTATCCTCTCGATCATCCTCACGTTTTATCCTCAGATTTCCAGTTTGAAGAGGGGCTACGTTTCCACGTCGTCCATTGTACCCTTTAATTTACGAGGCGCCATCGAGTGTGCCTCGTATGCAGAAAGTGAACATGTGAAGGCGTCGCATGACAGCCTGCGAGTTAGGCTGACAATTTATGTCTATTATCATATGAAGCCTCATGAAAGAGAGATAAGAGAGGTGAGAGATAAACTCCGAAGTGTGTTATTGTCGATTTTTTCTGACGTTAAAATTTGTCGTTGTCAGAATTCCATGCAGAAATTGGATTTTATCAAATTTATGCGACTCAATTTACGATTACGTATTCATAGAACTTTTTCGACATTGTATTGAATCCGAGACAATAACAAACAATGAGTTCTTTGTCCCCGTTTTTTTCGGCATGCAAGGGATGCTCGATAGTACGTATCGAGACGGAAGTTCCGGTAAAACTCGATTGCTACGGTTTTAATAGATCATTAAACTCGATCGAACGAAGTGCGAATTTCATGGATAACAACTGGATGCGATGGATACATTGCGCGTTGTGCTTAATTGTTCCGTGATGTGCTTTTTCGATTAACAGGACGTGTTTTGCTGTTTTCGCAGAAAAATTGCGTTGCAGTAGCAATGGAAACCCCGAAGAGCATTATTTTTGTTTTCGGAGGGAATTGCTTTTATTATCTTACTCTCAAATTATTCTCGAATTTAAAAATATATACTGCAGTTTATTGCACAAGATATATACTGTATATAAAAAAGTATATACTATATAATACTTACTGCTTATAAATATGTAGTAAATATATACATTATAGTATATATAGTTTCATTTGATATTATATTTCACATAATTTGAACTAGTCAAGATTTTAGGACAATATTCAATAAACTGATTTTATATGCAAAAATAATTTCAAACAAATATTACGAATGAACAAATTTGAGACAACAAAGATCCCATTAACATCGACGCGGATCAATTAACGAAGATCTCTACATTTAAATGTCTCATTAAAAGAACACTATTGTCGATTTCATAGCGTATGCTAGCCATCTCTGATAAGTACCAGAGAAGGTAAATTCGCTTAGTGCAAATGAATGCCCGGGAAACAACAATTTCTCAAGTAAATAGGGAATTCGCGAAAAAGACTGAAAAAGGAAAAGAGAGACGAAATGAAACGGCAACAGGATTGATTGAAATCGATGTCATGAAAATCTTTGGATTTCTGTTAGGAAGCCCCTCTCCAATGAGAGAGAAAGAGAGAGAGGGAGAGAGAGAGAGAGAATTGCAAAAATAATCTGCTGGAGTCTCTATAGTTCAGAGAGTGCATTAAATCGAAGGACTGATTCGAAAAGCGGATAAGATGCGAACTACGTTTCGCGTATCATTCCGATAAACTATCGAGAAATCAATTTAGCGATTCAATGGCAGATAGCATGTTTGATGTTCACATTTTCTAACTTCTCAAATGCATTAAAAGATGCAACTTTTTTACTTCTTCAAGATTCAAGGCTTGTAATTTTATTTACATATCATACCATACAAAACACAACCTTTTAACATTATAGAAATATGTAGTATTAGGATATCGTAATATTTCATAAAAAAATAATACTTTGTCTTCTAAGATAAAAATCACGAACAAAATGCCACTGTATTTAATTACATGTTCGCCAAAGCAGGCGAGAGAAATCTGGATCGACACGATGCGATTTTTGTTATTTCTACGAAAAAAAAGATTTAATCCTGATATATATTTATCGGTCGATACCGCACATCGTTTGCCCGCATCGTTTCGCTCTTTTTCCGGAACAAGGCTAACCCGGAAAATTCTTTCGGCACTTTGTCTTCGAGAGTCACCAGCCCACACGTGAGAAAAAACAAAACGAAACGACCGATAAAACCCCGAAGAGCGCGTAGGATAACGCCGAAATGGTGTAATCCGCACTGAGACCGCCATAAGAAACGAAAATGTGACTACTGTCCCTTGTAAAAAGCTCTTTTCGTATGGCGCTCCATTATCTTATCTACCCATCCGTATTTTATTCAGAATTAATTTATTATTGCCGATCGACAATAATAAATTTAGAGTCGCTTGTTTTTATGTCTACTTAAATAATCAAATGTTCTAATATTATTTTTTTAAAAAAATCTCTTAAATAAAAATGAAATTTTAAATTTCTAGAAATCACCAAAAAATTTAGAATCTCTTAAAAAAAAGTTTATAAAGGAAACCTATTTTTGTTAGAAAATTTTCTTATAAAATATAATGCTTATAAATTTTATACAGAGCAAAGTTATCAAACTAGTAAAATATTTATCGACCACGTTCTATTGACTTGCGTACTTTAAGCTTAGTCACTATTTCCAGATATGTGCTCTATATATTGACATCAATGCTGTATATATGAGCTAATATACCAAAGTTTCTATTGTTGCTTCACACTTCGGCTAATTCCTTGGCCAAACTCGAATTACAATGTACGTGCGTATCCCGAGAAAGCTCGGTACAGGTGCTCTGTTGAAGCTTAGTTGGTACAGGCGGAATATCATATTCTCCTTTGTCGGGGGGTGCAACAACGTTATTTGCATGCATTCGACGGCGTCGTCGCCGGCCCAGCACGTCCTCGGAAACTTGCCGGAGTCGTCGTCGCATGATCCCACTAAGTGACGCGACGATCTTCGCATGTCTGCCACGACATGCTTGCGGACACCGGTAATTCGAACCACCGACACACAGCGCGAACTACAAACTTGACATTGGTAATCATGATTGTGTGGCGTTTGTCTCCCCCCTTTCTCTCTCTCTCTCTCTTTCTCTTTAGATTATCTTGAGGATTCGCTTACCCCAGACACAGCATCCCTCGACAAATGGATCTCTTATTCTCAATCGTCTATGCAGTCGAGCTTATGTAATATTGACAGGTGCGATAGATGATTAAAGATGATAAAAAATATAGATAAGAAGTTTGATAGACATTATCACATTTCAAATTGAAATTAATATCATTCGCGAATAATTAATACGCCTGAAGATTTTTGTTGTAATTAATGTCTTATTTGTAACTAATGTCGTTTTATTATTTAATTAATATTTTAATTAAGGAGATTGATGAAATACAGCAATCTCTTACATATCTTTCTTTGCAAACTCGAGAAAATTATATATTCAAGATCGATTTCTTCGAGAAAATTGCTTTTAAAAGACTTATAACGTGTTAGTGTATACTTTACATGCTATTACTGTTATATAAAGACAAAATTCTTACGATTCATCGATGTGCGCTAATCAATATAGTTCTCATAGACAGCGCACATTTCATGTCTAGAAGGAAAACGACACGTTTGTCGTCCGCCTCGAATTACGAGGCGGGCGAATCACGGCAAGTGCGATATCGGGTGTTCTACGGATGCTTGGACATTGTACGAACGATATATCGATGCAAGGTTTCACTGGTCCCTCGGTATCCGCATTCGCGATTCGAAATCGTCAACCGCATTCATGTGGGGGTTTTAGGGACGCCGAGGATTTTCCATGGTTCACTTCCGCTTATCCGTTAATCCTTTGCAACTTAATTAGATTTTAAACATACAGCTCTATATCACTTTGTTTTTTTAATATTATTAATTACGTGAAATTATAACTTTGTGGAAGCATTGCAATTTATTTCTAAAAATCTTGTACATTTTAATCCAATCCTCAATTATTTAAAAACAATTTCTATTAAAGTTTTAAGGATTTTAAGATGAAAATGATCTTTATCGATAGTCTGACTTCGTTGAATTGAAACGTGCATTTATTTAGTAACTAGGTAAAAAAGCATTATTAAGAAATAAAAAAAAATGGTATTCTAATCTAAATTCAATGGTGTAATTTTTTAAACCCATTTCTACAAATTGTAGATATATTCTATATATATATATATATATATAGTCTACATATTCCACATATAAAATGACGATTCTTTCTCTCTCTTTCTCTTTCTCTTTCTCTTTTTGTATTTAGTAACACGTAGGTAGGAATACAAATGAGATAACTCGTGCCCTGAGCATTATCGATAATAGTGCTGAGTGATAGCGCTGAGTGATAGCGCTGAGTCTATAATAACCGAAATGAATAAATGATATCGTGCGTATGGCATACGTAATAACTCGCTAATACACGTCGCTGAGCTTCGACGAGAACGCGGAAATAGGTTGAACAAATTTGGCGACGTGAACGGCGATGCGTATATGGCGGCGTAACGAACCGAGTAATCACGTTAATACGTTAATCGTGCCTCCTAATTAATGGGACTCGATGCAAAAGCTACATGTTATTCGTAAAATATACACTATTCTCTGCTGTGGATTAAACAATTCGCTCGAATCATTGAGAAATTACCATAAAGCTTTACTATCGAAATATATGTATATACATATATAGCTTCTCCTCTAACTATTAGAAAGAAAACGATTATAAATAAATAAAAAAATTAATGAACTATTATTGAAGAATTGAATATAAAATGTAAAGCCCTTCTACATATGATACCTTATAACGCTGCAATGAAATTATAATATTTAGAAATTTAAAATAAGAAGACATAAAATCACAAAATATTCAGAGAACTCATTTCCTTGCTTGTTTGATATCTTTGTTTGCAGACGAAAGAAAGTTTGATGAATTTCAGGGCTGGAAAAAATCATGATTTAAAAAAAAAAAATTAAAAAAATCAGATTTTTTAATTTAAATCAGATTTTTTAAATTTAAATCAGATCTTTTTGATTTAAATTAGATTTATTGTGTGAGTTAATTATTTTTAGTAATAAGAAAATAATTAAATTTTATTACAAAATAATAAACRTGTTGTTTTTTTTACTAMGCTTAYTWAATTTATTGTAAATAATCAGTGATTTCAAACACTATAGGATTCAAAATAGTGAAAAACGTTAATTTTAAATTAA
Organism: Cephalotes varians; assembly: GCA_037157785.1. Lineage (NCBI taxonomy): Eukaryota > Metazoa > Arthropoda > Insecta > Hymenoptera > Formicidae > Cephalotes > Cephalotes varians. The sequence goes on from JANQDE010000293.1 coordinate 52,143, forward strand.
TTTTTTATTCACGAAGATGAATAAAAGACGCGCGCGCGCATACACTTAAATATAAAAACTAACTTAACTGTCTTTTCGTTCCTAATGCATTTCTAGGTTTCAAAAAACAAGAACCGAAAAAAGAAACAAAGAAGTTGCAACACGTAGCAATCTCGGAGACACCAATATATAATTATAAACAAAATATGTTCATACATGTTTATATATCCTTCTTTCTTTTGTAAAATTATTGCACAGCACAGTATTGGGCATAATTAAATCATGATGAAAATTAACAATTAAAATTTTAATCAAATTCACGATTTAAATCGATTAGATTTAAATTTAATTTTTTGGTAAAAAAATCATTTGATTTAAATCGTGATTTAAATCACTGATTTTAATCAATCGATTTAAATCATTCCAGCCTTGATGAACTCACATACGATGCAATGTATAATCTAGAAAATCATTTTTACTATCATAAAGGAAAAATGTACGTAAAATGAAAGTAAAAAATGTACGTCTTCATATGCGACCGATCTCTCCTGACGGATTATCCGATTAATCATCAGGCCTCAGTTGCTCGCGCGACTTGATGCAGATGTACGATGCAGCAGCACGATCGCAATTCGCAATCAGCTAATCCCAGGCGAAATTTAGGTGCCGCAATTCGCCTGGTCACGGAGAAAGCCGTCCGATACTTCATTTTGACAAGCAGATGGACTGAATCAGCGCGGCGAGTCGCATCACGATACGTCGAACAGCCATGTCATTCCGTCGAATCGCTCCTCGAAGGACAATGACGTTTATCGTCAGTTTATCGATTTTATGTCCGCAGTCCATTAACCCACGATTGGATTCGCGATCACTGTGCGAGTTCGTTCTCTCGATAACTACGAACGTACAATCGGCGGAAATTTCTTGCCTGCATGTTATCGCATTATACTCGGCTGCTCAATGATCAACGATATTAATAGAAGATAGAAATTTAATTAAGTTTCGTCAGGTTTCATCCACAGTAAACATCAAATATGTTTAGAGACCGTGCGCTATATTAACATCAGAATCAATAATAATTTTTCGCGAAAATGCTTTCGCTTGGAAATGCGCAATGTTTCTCTTTTTCAGTAATAATAATCGCGTTTCAAATTGCTCATAGTCCGAAATTGATCGCGGTCACTTCGCTCTGAGAGACACTGGCGCAAAGAAATGGTTGTAGAGCCATTGTCACGAACGAAGGGATGCCGCGCGTCCAGCGTGGCGAGAGTGGGATGGGATTATGGCAGGGCAATGGACCGAACTACTGGATTATCGGGTAAACCGGCATCCCCTATGCGCAACGTGCGGCCAGCACGGTCGCACGAATGGCGAAACGCGGGCTATCGTTCACCGATGGCGATACCCTCGCCTCGCTTGCGAAGCTGCAACCACGCTTCAGCGGTTGCGCCGCCGCTTGTGCGTCCGAACCGGATTTTCCGAAATTAAGGTGAGCATGATACGACGGCAGTGAGCCGTGCACGATAAAGCTGCCGTGGCTGCATTCGCGCGATACCTTTGACACCTGACAACCCTAGCACAAATTGATATTAGGTCGACAATATCTGATACCAATAATGGATATCAAATCGGTAACATCAATAATGAGACTGCTTGGTATTTGTTGTCCAAGCTGGTCTGTTATGAACACACTGCCTACGGCATCAATAAAAAATAACATAATGAATATTTTAATAAATTAAATATATAATATGCAAAAAATATTCACAAAACCAAAAAAATGTAGTAGGAAAGAAGTAAAATGGAATAAATTTTCGAAATGAATAAGTTAAAAGAAAAAAATTTTAATTTGTAATCGTTATTGATTTAAAATCACCCTCAAACATGATTAATTCGCTGTTCATGCATTATTTATGTTGAGCGATATTTTAGATTTCAATCGTACTATATTTTATATGGTGTACAATATTTTAGCATTATTTTCTCTATTTTCTTTTTTCACTCTGTTAAGACAATGCTTTAATTTATTGTTCAACGTAAATTAAAAGATTCCTTTCCTCAATGAAACTTTACATTGAAAATATTCAAACTATTGTACTTCATTACAAACTATTATACTTCTACTATTGTACATTACAATTGTTATTAATTAATTTGTTTTCTTTCCACATTTGTTCAATTTCGTCGTTAATGAGACGCGTTTGTTCAATAATAGAACTCCAAACGCGACCTAATTACGTCTAATATTTTCTCCAATTGTTCGCGCAGTACATACTCATGCTCTGGTGAACTTCTTCTATGCCGCTCGTATAAAACGCGCGGAAAATCGATCGCGCTAAATTATAACGAGCGTTAATGTCGTTTCCGACGATAATTATGCTTCGTGACACGCGGAAGTGGAGCAGGAAAATAGATGACGGGTGGGACTCAGGAAGGAATCGTTGCAAAATTCCGGTTGCCTCTCTGTGATTTGAGAGATGGTAAATTAACGAGGAGAGAGCAACTCGCAAGCTGCAGAGAGAGAAGAAGGAAGTCGTAGCGACGACGCCAGCCGCGCGTGAGATCCACTTATTCAATCAATGGCATTCAAGCTGATATAAATGCGAGTGATCGCAGTGATCCTTGTACGCATAATATCCGACGCGTTTGTCAATGATTCCGTTCCGTTCCGTATCACATAAAATGCGATGATAACAACGCGGATTGCGAGATTGCACGAACAAAGCCAAACAATTTCGCGGGTGAAACAGCGGTCCACTTTTTCGATGACTCGACCCAAAATTAATCTTAGAGCCAAGAAAATGAAATTCGTGAAATTTAATTTGTTCCAACTTTAATTGTGGGAGCATTAATTGCAGGAGAATTACGACGCCTTGCGCGAAAGAATTTTAATATCTAGGATTTAGGTATGAACAGATAAATGACATAGCAGATTGGTTTGTTTTATCTCTGAATTTCGCGATGATTCATTCGATTCTTGATAATTACGAATTTATTCCTTTCATTATTTCACGTATCAAAGATAATTGTCACGTGATAGTTGAGTTTCCGATAAAAGTGACGTAAACAGGACAGAAAAAGGTTTCTATTTTGCAAAAAGGGAAATTATAACGACGGACAATTGGGATCGCAAATGCACAAATTGCCCGCCTCCGGGCATTTCGGTGTTTGAACGATAAATTTGCATGTTCGACAGGAAAGGGCAGCCATTACACAAGCCCGCGACCGCTTTCTGATCGTTTCCGATCTGCGAGAATTGGTTCGATTTATTCGATTGTTCTTTTAGGGAAGGAGAAAGAAGGATTGCAATTGTGGTTGACATGTTCCCGTAATCACGACATCTCACTGGCGTACACAAAATGTCAAATTATTTCGTAAATTCGAATTAATGAATCTTACTTAAAAAATATTTACGTTGTCATATTAAAGCTTCCGCCAATTTCTCTATTAAATTTTGGTAAATAATTTATGGATTTTTATTTATTCGTTCGAGAAGAAAAAAGTCTTAATAAACAATAAACAGTCTTTCTAAGGCTAGATATGCGTCGCCCTGAGGTTACGAAATATACGAGTGAAATTACGGAAGCGAGACAGAAAAAAGGGGTCGGAAAGAAAAATAAATGGGAGGAAAGAGCACGAAAACTTTGGCCGAGAAATTCCGTTCTTCGTCCCTTCAGCTGTTTGTATTCCGCCCTTATTCGTAGCCCTTAGCAGCCGTAGTTGCTTCTTTTTGCTCTACTTCGCGTGCACGGTATTTGTTTTTATTTTACTTCGCCCGGACTTCGTCCTTACAATCAACCCGCGCTCGAGCTCCAATCGAAAGCGGAAATTGCGAAATTCGTGCGTGATCCTTGCTTATTAAAAGCGGCAGAAAGGCGGATATTGGCGCGTCATTCAGTAGTCCACGACGCAATATACAAGTAAGTTGTTGGCTTGAGACATTCTAAAAAGTGAAGCCAGGTCGAGCTTCAATCAGTTTCTGTCTGATACCGTGATATTGTACATTTTACTCGAGAGGAATTCAAGATTCTGTAAGCGTTGATCTTGTGTTTTTGTTGTCTCTGAAAGTTTCAATTACTATCTAACTATATTAAAAAATTTCTTCTCAGAGATAAAGCTGTTTATATATATATATACTTCAAAAACAAGTTAATTTCGAAGCATACTTAACTAATACGTAAACTGCCCTTATTTGCATTTTAACAAAAAGGATAAACAGAAAATGAGGAAAAATTATAATTAAAATAAATAATTATATTCATACACAGACGAAATTAATTGATCATATATAAAAGCAGCAGAATTTTAGCAGGCCATATGGTATGATAAAAGATTGCATTATAACGGTCGGGCCAAAGATAATCACTATGATATAACACCTGTCACGCGCTATAATATACCACAGCATAAAATACTAAATAATGTGGATTTCACCAAATGGATGCGAAATCGGATCTCCGACTAATGCGATTCGATGATTTGCGAAACATTATTAAGGACCAGTAAACTCGGCCGTGAAGCACGTTCGATTGGTCGTTGCGGTATCAAATCGAGAGAAAGAGAAAGAGAGAACAGTGGTACCGACACTGCAAATGCAATCATGTGAGCTTGATCGGCGAGCAAGCGAATAATTGCGCCAGTCTATCGCGAATTGTATTTCCAGCTTTATACATACTTTATGGCCGCGGGATAGATTTTCCGCGTTGCACAGATGTGTTTGGTTTCGCCGTGTGTTTCGTCGTTATACACGGATATTGCGATGCAAAAGTTGGAAAAACTAACAGGAAACTTTGGGAAACGAAGTTAACTCAGTAATATAGAACTTTGAATTTTTAATATGTTAAAGTCCAATAGAGAACATATTTGTTTGCGTATACGTTACTGTCATTTATTTCATCCGAGAAGTAGAAATACGTACTTTTGAGCTGGTATTTATACACGCGGTTTTGAATCAATCTAGAAAACGAGTTATGTACATATCTCGTTTGATAAAATGGAGAAAACTCAATACGTTTTAATTAAAATTTATTATATAATGCATTTTATTATTTGTTTAAATCAACGGCATCAAAAAATATTAAAATGATTTGTAATGTAATCAAAATGAAAAATCAAACATTCATGTTTGCATAACATTGTCTAGATTGGCGTATTCAACGATTAAAATCTAATATAGTTCCGAGGATCGCGATTTTAGATTATCGCGTCGATTTGGCTATTATTGGAAACGAGGATGAAAATAAAAAGGGAAAAACAGGGAATGGACGTTAATCGTGAATTTGTTGCACCACTCTCAACTCGTATTGGAACGAAGGATGGAGGGACGAGGTGGAGGTTCATCTGAATCTCGATATTCCCGTTTACGTGGCTGGAATGCAATTCCACGAGATCCGATAAAATCGCGCTTTCCCCTTTCGCCCTTCTCTCTCTCTCTCTCTCTCTCTCTCTCTCTCTCTCTCTCTCTCTCTCTCTCTCTTTCTCTCTCTCATAAGTTATCTCCGCCGACTGTTCCGCTGTTCCGGAACGACGAATCAAGAAATTTTGGCAACGAGCTATCTCGCGGTAACCCGAAAAAGAGAGAGAAAAGGAAAGGATCCGATCGTTGAGAGCAGCTCTTCCAACCCTCCGTCCTTTTGACTTTGCTGTGTGTTCCTCTTCTCGCGTCTCGTTATCCTTTCTCATAACTCGAGGGAGGAAGAAAGCGCATTCTTGCTGACAGATGGCAATTTACGACGTATCGTAATTTCGATAGAAATGCACGGTTATCGCGGGATATCTGGGGATGCCAGCAAAACTGTTGCCAAGGGAACTTTGCCGAGTAATAATAATGAAGAAGCGAAATGGTTTGTGTTGATAAAGCGAAATATTTGCCTCGATACGCGATTCAGTTAGATTTGTAGCGAAACTGCGGAATTTCACACAGTTTCTGGAATAATTATTTTGTGAAATTTTTATGGAGTCATTATATTAAAAATAATGAAAGATGAATATGTTGCATAATGATCATAGATATTTTGAAAATTTAGATTTCACGATTTTTACTTTCTCAACAATCGAATCGATGTAAATCTAGACGAGCTAAATTTCACGCAATCCACCCGTTTCTATCAAACTGTCAAGTGGAAGAAGAACAACAATCTTACGTGTTTCTTGTAAGATATGTGTACGGATTAAAGAGCGATTTATCCACGTTTGCGATATAGAAAATCCTCGAGATGATGGATGTCTACATCGCGTGCGTAGAAGGAGGAGAAAGACATGGCGGTTCCTCCCTCTTCGTCGCGTGCGTGAGGGAGGAAGAAACTGGGTGTGCGGTTTCAATATTTCGGTCACATAGCTGGGGTTCGGGAAAGTCGAAGAGCGGAAACCGGATCACCGGAGTGGGATGCAGGGGATGAAAGAAGGTTGAAGGTTTTTTTCTCTCGCGAAAGATACGTTCGATGGGAAGGCGTCCACCTCCTTTCGCGGAACAACTCCAACAAATCTTCCTCGGGAAGCGTCGAACTCGTCGAAGACGCCGCGAAGAAGTCCCGACGAAGCCTTTTTCCCAATCCTATCTACTTTATTTGAGAACGCTATAGCTTCTCGAACGAGTTTACTTCTCTATCGACATTCCACGTTCTATTACACTGAGAAGAAAGAACGTTCACTCGAAGAATAAAATCAACAAAGTAAGTCATATAATTAATGCGATATATTTTGTCGATAAAGACATTATAATTACAATAATTAACAGTGCATCGACAAAATCGCGTCAATATAATTGCTCGATGAACTTGATATTTCTTCGATAAAAGTGAAATTGTTAATTTTGTTCATTTAAGCAGATTAGACTTTTTTCTCAGTGTTTTCGACGTTACACGTACATGCGAAATTTCTGATTGGAAGACGATGAAATATGCAAAAAATGGCTCATTGTTTGTCGCAGGTCCTTTTGTTCCCCGAAGAGGGCTGGGCGAGAAGCGCGAGTAGTTCCTACTGGACCCTGACGCCATTCTGGTGGAGCCGAAGCCGGTGTAAGGTCGTCGAAGTCGCCGGAACAAGAAGGTGAGAAAGTTATTATTAAATTACAGTTGCGAATTACAGTTCACGAATGCGATTTCGATAGCCAACGTATTTCCGCTGAAGCATCTTCTATTTCATTTAACAATTTCGTAACGTCGTTTCAAGTCATTATTTCTTTCGTTTATATCTAGTTATCTATGATATCCGTGTTTACAACGCGTAACATGTTTACATCTCAAATTTCGGCATTATCCCCGTCGAGATAAAGAGTTCATAGGAACACAACGTATATGTAAAGTGGATAGAGGTAGATAACGGAGACAGAATATTGTATAACCGGAGCAGGGTGAGACCTCTCTCCTCTTGGCGGTCGTATCACTTTGGGAAACTAGGACCCATCTAACTTTCCGGCGTCCATAGATTTCGGCGCCGTTAAGGTCGCCGGTCGGCGGTCGAAGCCGATAAGGAGCTCGCGATTTATAGCGATTCGTTCGATCGCGCGCGTATGCGCGCGCAGAAGAAAAGATGCCCTCATTGTCTTCCTCCGAATGCTGAGAGCCATGATAAATCTCGAGGAGGTGGAGACAAGTCGGCAAGAAGGCTTTGGACTGTGCGATAAAATCGCGACGTTTTATGACCCCCGAGATCGAATGTTGTACCTCGAATTTTTGAAAAAATTGTCTTGTATTTTTTCTTCATAAAAAAATCGCTCGCAGAACTATGCGCGATATTTATTTTAACAATTAATATTATATCGAAAGATGATACTTAAATATTTTGTTTTCGTAGCAAATTATTAGCAATAAAAGACATTAATACTTATTTCAATTCTGTAATTTTACACAATTTTTCTCTTATATAATTATATAATTTCTCTTATATAATTATATTTTTTTCTTATATAATTATTTCCAATAAAAAGACATCTGAATATAAAATATTTCTTAGAAAAGCACAGAAACATAAAATGTATCTATTAGTATTAAAAAGAATTATGCAACTTGATCATCTGTTTCAAAGATAGAATATCAATAGATATCCTATTGAAGGCTTTGCACACAAGCCATGCATCGATTAATACATGGTCAAAATTGACTTTGGAGATATCCTCCGCGACACACCGGGCATAGACGTCTCCTGTGGAGACAGAGTTTACATAGACGACCGAACTTGCCTAAATATCCCTCGGCTCTGATACGGAGTGTCTGTATTCTTGTCTGCGTACCAGTAACCGAGAATCAGGCTGCTCGTCTTAATAAACATGCGATGTAACGGCTCTTGGCAGTACAAATCAACTCCTATCAGTGGACACGTGTACAGTTCGTGTTATTCTGTGACAAGGATACCGAATACAAACGATATTATTCCGTGACTATGTACTTTGATTGATTGCTCGGTTTACTTTCATCTCTACTCGATTTTCGAAAAACGACATTCCGTTCTGATTTCGATAGTATCTTGGTCAACAAAACTTTTCAAGATTGAAATATCAAGATAAAAGCTGAGATATCGAAGATCGTTACACAGATTTTCAATCGTTGCTTGATCAACAAAAATTCTTGATGGTTAGAGCACTAAGGTATTTATATCTAAGCCGGCTAGAATCTCGAAGATCGCTACTCAATTATAATCTTCGATCACTGCTCGGTCAACAAAACTTCACTATTCTCACGTTGGAACGAAAAAGTTACATCAAAGTCCAATTGATCCCCAAAAATTACTGTTTCATAGCGATCCTCATCATTGCTCGATGTAACAAAAGCTTTTACGACGGGTTGAAACGCGACGACAGTTCGATCGGCTTGTTGGTCGAGGAAATCTCGCCCATTTATCTTCATCGAGGATTTCGACCTCTCACGCGGTGTAATCGACTGCAACCGAATCCAAACCGATTGAGGATATTCGACAAATATGAGCTCGTCAATTTATCGATAATGAGCCAAAACATGCTTTAGAAAATAAACAATATCTCGAGAGTATCGACTCTATATATATATATATATATAAATCACTAACGTACATTAATTATCAACGTAATTATTGCTAATTGGAGTTCATGATTTTGCTAATTAACATTCGATTTCACCCAGTTTTTCTTCAAACTAATTAGTACTTATCAAAAAATGTTCTTACTACAATCTTATTACAATATTACTTCTTTTCTCAATTAATCATTTATTATAGATATTTATGATATTTTGCGTCGATACACGTGAGCCGTTATGAATAACATTCGATCTCGTTCAAAGAATTCATTTTTTCTTTCAATGAAAGACATTTATTAAGCATTCGATCGTGTTTACTACCAGCTGTTATACAATATTAAAAGTACTTCACGAGATTGTCAATAACGTCAAAGCCGAGAGATCGAGGGTCAAAAAACGTCCTCGAGGCGCGTTTACGTCACCGACACACGAAGGTCACTATCTACTATGCCCGCATTGTTGCGTAAACGCTGGAAAGTGACATCTACACGCCCTTCTTCGACGGTTCGGATTTTCCCTTGCACATCCTTTCCCTTCGAGGGAAGCCGTGGAAATCAAAGCAACCGGCGCTGCGGACTTCAAGCCGAGTGTCGGACTTCAAGCCACCGCCGTTCACCTCAATGGAGGCCGTTTAAACTTTTAATGATCGTCGCTGGTCCTCGAGAGGTATCTCCGCCGGAATAAGCCCCTCGAGTTAACTGTGCGGGTGTTGGTGAACTCTACTGCCTCTGCAACCCTCCCTCTTCTATCTCCCGTTTACTTTCTTTATGCAGAGAAAAAGTTTTCCTCTTCTCCTCGAAAATCTTTAGATTGAAATTTTTAATTTAATTTTATTATTTTTATTTATATACAGTTTATATCATTATTTATATACGTCATTATTTAATTTAATAAATATATTTGAAAGAGAGAAAGAAAGAGAGACGGAGAATCTTCTAACAAGAAAATGTATATCTTAGTTTTTAAATCTCTGATAAATAAGAGAGAAAGAGTAGCTTTTATGTAAATATATTCATGTATTAAATCATTAAGTTAAATTTATATAAAATGTTGCTCCTAGAAAAGATTTGAAAAAATAATACATTTTTCAAAAATAAATGTATTATATATAATATGTATATTTATACATACTTCATCAATATTATTAATATAAATAACCTATGATTTTCCTCTTATAATAAAATTCTAATAATTATACAAAATTAGTTATACAAAAATCTAATAAATATTATGTGAATTTGAAATACATATACGCTTCATTGTATTCAATTCCTTTTCTTTATCATATTAAAGGGTCACATCTTTCGTCATCAGTCAAGCGAAATTTCCCCTCGTCATCTCATTTATGCCTGCTCCATAATTTCCTCTCCGTCATCGTTTCGATGAAGATTTTAATATGTAAAGACACGTAGTTAACGACGACACCAATTAACTTAACAATGCGCATTCAAGATGGTCCTTAAAAGTCCTAAATCGACATCCAAAGTTCAAACACATCAAAAATTTTAACCGCTTAATAATATTTTTATACTAATACACAGTAAATTGTAAAATTATTAAACTACACAAAAGTACATGTGTATGATAATTTCTTTAATAATTATAATTAGTGTGAAAGTAAAAAAAATTAAAATGATTAAGAAATGCTGAATAGCTTCAATCTCATTATGATATGAATCATCGTAATATGAACAGTTTTCGCGAGTTTTTACAAAAGGATAACAATCGATAGAATCGTCTCCTTACAAATGCCTTTTATAAGCATATACAATACCTCGGCACCCTTGCACGGTACAATTCGGGATAGAGGGTAAAAATATCGAGGGTGTGCTCGAGCTTCTTCGGAAGGATTACATCAAAGATGCTAGAACGCAAACAGAACGAGCTAAAGACGAATTGATAGCTCTCTTATACTTGATGTTTCCAAAATCGATTGTGCTTTTTCTGATTTGACGTTTCTTTCTACTCGATGGTACATGTAGGATGCGTCCCAGATTCCTACAGTTCTTTCTCCCATGAATTTTTGTATCGACTTTTAAAATCGATTGCCTCGTACAAAAAATGTTATTGGTTGTTATAAGATTTCAATCCGAAAAATCGTGATTGTGTTTCAGGTACAGTACTCAAGCGAAGATGGTGGACACGGGTACGGGCACGCTTTATATTATCGGCTCGTTCAAAAGGATGACTACCGATCCTGATTTCAAGGTGTGGATTTACATAATAAAATTTATTAAAAATTTTCTTTAATTCTAAATTTAAGTTTTAATTATTCTTAATAAACATAATCGATATAAAATGCCACTATGAAATATTAAAATTTCGTAAAATTTTACAATTGCTGAGTATCCTGTGGTTGTTATTAATTAAAATACATAACAAAGTTTACCAGGTATCCTATCGTAATTTATAAATTTGATAGCATCTCTCTAAGTAGCCCGTGTTAATTTTTAACAAACTTGTCACTTATCGTGCCTAGTACAAAAATAACCTTTAACCTTTTCGAAGACTACGTTGCATTTTCCTATACTGCCATTTTACTTTGACCCAAAATTACTTCAAAATCATGAAGTATATATTTCATGAAGTATATATCATGAATATATATTTATAAATACAAAACAAATAAACTATAAACATTTTTTTCTATTAAGATTTCTATTCTTTTAATATAGATTTTATAGCTTTTTTCTTCATTTATTAATTTTTTCTTTTTATATGTCTATGTTTATTCGTGTGAAATATGAAATGTGTAAAAAATATGTAATTCATATTATAAAGCGCTAACATTTAATTCTTGAAATAATAGAATTCTGTACATAAATTTACATTAATTATTTTTTATTTCGCTGAAAGAACGTAGGGCGAGACTCACACAATCCTTCTAAACGATGCAGACGTTATATCGGAAGCTCGCAGTCCGCCCCGGCTAATCTGCAGATTGTCGGATTACGAGAAATTTTGTCTACGTAATTTTTCCATTCGCGGGGACAACGCATTCACGGCGCCGCGACGTGATCAACGTATCTCCGCTTCATCTCTCCTAAAAAAGTATCTCTCAGTAAATGCGTGCATACAATTTTTAGACGCCTCTATCTCGAAAGTCGAGAGTACACGCAGCGAGACGATAAATAAATTAAATAAATACACGTGGAAAACTTGGTATCGCCGCGCATTGTAACGCGCGCGAGCGCGTTTGTTGTTCTCGTTTCCTCTATTACAGAAACAGGTCGCGCGCGTCTGCAAACGAATTAAACGAATTGAAGAATCCGACCCGCGGATGTCCGTTTCGGTGCCCCCTGGTCATGTGAATTAACAAGATCGCTTTGAGCTCGTGAAAAAATACCGTTCGTCCGGGACGTGCGAAATAGCCGAGGAAACACGCGAGAGCGTGACACTGCGGTATTTTCCGATGATAAATTTCATATTCGTCAAACACGCGAAATAACGGTTATCGAATTTATCACTGGGTATTATTGCGTCGCGTTCGCTTATCGTCATAATCACGCCGATGAATATACGTGAAAAAGTATGATTCTACGACATAACGGTCGTTAATCTTTTTACCGAGAACACACGTCACGTCCGCTCATCACCGCGTTGTTTTATCACTTGCTTTTAATTTCCGTCTTTTTCAAAGAGCTAGATACAGAAATCCGCGAAACGTACTAAAATCTCGGAAGGGAATAACTGTCTGCCGACAAAAGGCGTCGACGCGTCTCGTGTGTACGTTGATGGCACGCCCCGGGCACACGTTTTCGCGACGTTTATCGAGCTGCCTGGAGAGGATTCGCGTCGAGAGCAGACTTTTTCCGCGGAGGGAAGACCCGGACAGCCACGCACGTATTCCCCAAATGCCTAAAGTAGATGCCATTGCGAGCAAACGACGGGGGAGTCGCATAGCTGCCGCCGGGGTTTTATGACAACACTGAAAACGCAAAAGCTGTGACGTATACACGCGCTTCTTATGCATGTCGTACTGGAATGTACGGTGCGGCTGCCGCTGTCGGAAGGTAACGTGTCCACGCGCCAACAGTCAGCTATAACTGTCGCATGCAATTTTGAAGGAAAGCCGGCTTGCATAGAGGACAAGCATGGCCAGCGTCATGCTCTGAATCGTCAGATGCGAGCTTGCCTGTGTTCTAATGAAGTTCGTCGGACTGCGTCCGAAATATGATCTTCAGTAATAACGAAAGTACGAGCTGCGTTTTTAAACATAAACTATTTAAATATAATTACCAAAAGAGTTCTGGGAGCTCACGTTTTAATTAACACAAACACGACAATTTTTCCCCAACTGCTTAACTTTTAATTACAAGCAGTCTGACCAAGAGATGAATAATTTTAGCCGTGTCTTTTTGTATGTAAAATGAAGTACGGTTGCGTTAAAAAAATACTGGCACAAACATTTAAAAAAATGTAGTTAAAAAAATACTTTTCATCATAATTATTATACATTTAATATTATTATTAATGTAATATCATTTTAATTTGTTATTATGATTTTCATATATATGTATTATTTATATTATATTATATACATATTAATAAGATTATTATTATTGATGGAATAACCGGGAATATAATAGAAAAATTGGAACAGGAAACTCTTTTCGTGTATACGCGAGAGCAACGCAGTGATATCGTATCGATCTGCTTGCCGCCCTGTTACAGCTGTACCTGACATCGAATGTCTCATCGAGCGACTTCAACATGGGCTATAGTATGACAGGCACGCTGGAGCGCGGATGCAAGAAGACCAACTCCTTCCAGATGACCCACTTCGCGGTGATACGGCGGCGAGACTACGAGAAGGCGTACGAGGACCCGAATCCCACCTAGTGTCCGTCCACACCCACGCTCTCCGAGTGTGGGGACTGCGAGCATTACACGTAGCTGGAGGAGCAAGGGGCCGCCGGGAGGAGCAAGATGCACTTCCGCGTGCGCTCGCATTTGCGCTGGGGGGAATGTATTTGCCGCTCGATGGATCATCGGGAAGAAGTCGCTCCTTAGCGCGAGATCACGAAATTTTGAAGCTCCTGGCAAATCAGCTCAACGAACGTATCCTCGAGGCGAAGGCGTTCGATCGCGGATCGCGCGTGATCGAGAATCTCTTAGAAAAATATCTGTGTACAATGTTAGATCGCTAAATCCGCCTGTTTGCGTTTCTCATTTGTCGCTCGCTCCTAAAAGAGTGATGAAGAAAATTAATGTGCATGGACGAAAGCAGATAGAAACATCATCAAAAAATGAAAAAATACGAAGGGAAAGCGGAAGAAAAGAGATAGTAGAAGGATAAACGGAGAAGAAAGACAAATACCACAATTTTATTCTATAGAACTGTCTACATTTCTCTTGTAGAGACATCATAAGGATGATCAAAGGAGATAATCAAGATTGAGTGTGAAGAAGGAAACTTTAATTCGCGCAGAACCAACATTAGCTCGTGGTAATAAGAGATGATGGAGATGAAAGGTGTGAAAGTAGAGATCAAGATAAAGTGGATTATGTGGAAAAAGGAATGCCGAGAGTTTTAATTCTTACAGGATAAATATTTCTTTCACGAGATTTCCCACAAAATAAACCCATGATGGATCTCTCACGATAACTCTGAATTCTTTGAAGATAGCAATATTCTTTAACTTTTAAGATTACGCATGTAACGATATCATTTTTTCATACCGAAATGTGTTGACGCTTAATTAGCGTTCTAATGGACTACACAGTGTCTTTCTGTTACCTCGAATTGTACGTCATTTTCGCGCGTAATCAAGTTCGAGACGTGACGAGATCTGACAGCGACCTGGAAGTGACAGCGACGCTTCGTTTCTTCGAGGAGGTAAGAATGCCGAAAGATCTTTATTATCGCGAAATATAGAAACGAAATATCAGAGTCGAGTGGCGGCCCTGCGCAACAGAGCCAAACGTCCAAAGATAGTCCTTAAATTAGATCGAATTAATTAGCTCTTAATGGAAATCGTCGAGCGACGCGTATAAGCGAGGAAGCGTTGATTACAGAGGGCGACGTTGATCGAGATTATGCGAAAACTGTTTTACCAAAGTACTAGCACGTAAGTTACTCGCAACACTTTCTGCCGACGATAATCTAAAATCGTCTCGAACACACACTCCCCCAATCCCACAAGGTACACTGCTTCTCATCGATCGACGCATCGATGGCTGCCGCCGCCTCGTCTAATTTACAATTAGAAAACGATTAACGACTAAGGCTTTTTCTCGAAATACATGGCGAATCAACTGCCTAGAGTAGTGTTATATGTGCCAATTCAAAACCATCGTTGACGAGCACTGTACCTGACAATTACTACAGAGTCAGAGCGCGCAAATGCGCACGATGAAAAGCCCGAGACGGACGAAACGATGTTTCCAACCCCATTTCGCGGCCGTAGTCAAAAGTTTAAAAGGCATTTAAAAGAGATTTGCGGAATCACTGGAAAGGATTAACGCATTGAAAAAAAGATTAAAATGTCTTTTGGCTTTATGCGACATTGTCAACCTCCTAAAATGACATCGTTCGGCTTTTATGCTTCAATTCTTTTACAATGTGTTATTCACACAAATGAAAAATTTAATCGACAGTAAATTCTTAAAAAGACCTCTTTCTAAGGATAATTTTATATTCATTACACTCTATCAAAATTGATTGTGCCTTTTAATCCTTGAAATGCAATTTAATTCTCAAGTACAGAGTAGCATCAAAATGATGCAGAGTTCACCGATTTATTCAATGATCAAGTTCCTTATCTGACCGATTTTGCCGAGGGACGTCTATCGCATTTCAAGTTTGACGGTTCGCTAGAATGGAAAATTTCATATGGCGAGGTTCGTGTCAGGTTATAAATATCGTTTCGCTGCTGATCTAAGGCTTTATAGGCAGTATATAGCGTAGCCGTAGCGTGTAGCCGGCTTACAAGGTATTTCAAAGCTTGTTACGCGCCCCTTTCTTTGAGCCACCGCCGACGGACGTCGCTCAAGGAAGGAAGAAAAGCCACGAGAGAAAGAGAGCTTCGCTGCACTAACGCCGGACATACACGTGACACAAAGCGAGAGATCTCTCTCGCCTTATCTTACATACAGGATCATCGTGAACCGGTGTTGTAAACGCGTAACACGATACTTATTTTTGCTAAAGAGTAGGAAGTCACTTACACCAGTCACGATGTATCCCGATAAAATCTAAGTCAACGATCGCTGATCGTTCGTTCGAGATGGAATGCGATTCCGGCGAGAGAAAAACAAGGAAAAACTTCCGTTAATAGATTATGAAAGATTCGAGTCTCTCTGTATATGTAAGTTTTTCTTTTATTAAATGATTGATTCCGTATTAGCGAGTAAAGTTACGTTTTAATACCGCGTTTAAATAATTTATTTATTAAATGATTGTTACTCTCTTTTTTTGCGATTTAATAATATTATCAATGTTACCGATGTTATGTCGCGATTCGAATCGTTTCTATGTAAAAGTATTAGTGACAGAGTGTTTCGTATGAATATGATACTGCTGTCTTTGGAGAGAAGCCGGTGAAACGGCGAACGAACGGTCTCAGAAATTCTATCGTAATAAATTCATCGTGCGTAACTCCCTTTTATAGTCCTCGATGAAAATCTAGTACCTTCCGCTTTTGCTCAAGGAATTATCTATAATGCCAAATAAATACTATGTGCAATAGTGCGCAAGAAAGTTAAGTCACTCGCATATATTAAAATATGCATTAAGAGTTTTCGTTTAACTATCGAGATAAAACAAGAGCAGTGTTTCGAGCGTTAGGCATAATATTCTCTCTAGAATGCTATTTTAGATTATTTCCGTTAGGATCGCATTATTGATAGTTACTAAATCTATGTCAGAAATTTATTAAAGCAATTCTTTCAGTATCAAATTCAAATATTGCAACAATTGCTTGTTATCAATTTTGTCAATAATTCTATTTTCGATTTTTTGCTGGCTCTCTCATTAAGGAGCGTTAAATTAATGATCCGTGAATCTCTGAATGTAACAATGATTTAAGTTGCCAAATTAAAAAAAGGATAATATTCAAACGAATTTTCATGATTTAATGGACATTATCAAATTCTCTTCAAATTTTTAATAAACTGCAATTCCTGTATTACTAATAAAGTTTGTAATAATCTTTTGTGCACGACAGATAATGAAAACTGACGTGCAATATGGTGCAGGTATACTGAAAGGGTTAAGCAGAGGAGAACTTTGTAGCTGATTGTCTTAATTGTTCTTTACTTTAACATTGATAACCCGCACATCTCGACGCTTTTTTCGAATTAGCGTGGATAGGGGCAATCGAGTCCGGTCAGATTCCTCGAGCCTCTCATTCGAGTGGAGTTACATGTTTACAGGGTTTAACGTTGTTTCGCAATTCAAGGGGGATGAGAAAAAATTTCCTGCTTCCTTCAGCAATTTTTACGATCCTAATCAGCGCTTTGATATAGAAATTCCTGGATTGCTGGAGAAAGGAATAATTCTGTAACCCGATATTGCAGGATACGGTAAACTCTCGTTAGCTCGAGTTGTCCAATGCCACAATCCTTCTCTAGCTACTATCCTTCACGAACTACTACTAGTTTCGAGTTTCTCCGAATTCGCTCTAACGAGGGTTCATTGTACAGCTACTTGTCTCGTGTCATTGTATAGCTACTGTATGTATCAAAATCAAGTTCGTTATCATTATCCACGTTACTTGGATTGCGAAAATCAAGTAAAGAATCGATAATATAGATGTACCATTGCGTGTATATAAGTATATATATATATATATAGTGTATAAAATCTATGCATATACACTCACGTATACACGCACACATACAATAACATCCTCCGCGAGTAGATGAAATTTTGTGAAATCCTCGTTGATGTTGTAGATTAGTAGATTAGCATTCAGCAGTCGCTTCTTTTAGCCAATCTAGTCCCTAGATCTAGCACGGATCGTCCGTCATAGTTAGATTGTTTTCAATAGCGGCAGATTATACCTATAAGAGGTTACACCGAGAACACTCGCAAGTCTGTGAACTATAAATTCAGATTCTACAAACTCAGGACGAATCGACGAAAATCATATATCATAATAGACATTTTTTTTCTTTCTAATTGAGGGTTATTTCTCCGGTAAAACATTGCGCTTTTTTCCGTTTGACACGATCCGCTTTTCTTCTTACTTGACGAAAAGCCCTTCCGTTTTACGACGTCATGACTACCAATTCAACAATGGAATTTCCGGCGCCGAGCGAGCGAACGAGCGAGCTCAGATGAGATGACATCTCGCTTGGCTTCCTGACTCCTAAGATTCAAGACCAGTTTATGACGCTCTCAATATTGATGTGACCTGACAGGAAGCCGATCCGTGATCGCGGAACTTGTTAAGACCTTATGCGAAAATTGCAAATATTCGATACCCTTCACTTTCATCCTATCGATGCTATTTACAGCCGAAATTCCCGCTGGCTTTTAAAGTCTTCGCAAAACGCGACAAATATTTTTGGTAGTGAAGCGCAACCTGATGTCGATAATATTGGAAAATTTCCTGGATGGTCACAAACACACGTCCATTATGTAGCAAAAATCCCGAATCAATTTTTTTTCGTGACGAAAATGTCGAAGTGCCAATATTTTCTTATTAAAAATTTGTTTTACTTTCCAATTTGAGCGATTAAATTTTCAATTAAAATGCATGATAAGCTTGAGAGATAAAATAATTTTATGTAAAAATTTTATTAATACGATTGACACATTCAACTTTTAGAAATCAAAATGTACAATATTATTGTATCCAATTAAATTTCCTCTTGGAGTATTGATCGCAATTCGGAATACTGTGTTATTTTGGCCTATTATCAGTATAATACGCCGTGTATTATTCAGTTCATATTCGTCACGAGGGTTCTCGGTTTCGCCTCCAGCAGAATAATATTATCGTGTCGCCTAAAATGTTAGTGGTCGTATGCTCACTTTTCGGGATAGTCTTCTATAAGCCTTTTAGGATGATTTAAGTGAATACGTACGTCCGATATCACGGTCCCTCCTAACTACTTAGCCGTAGTCTAGACCCACTGATGCACGCTTCCTTCAAGTCTAAAGAGAGGTTACCTATCTTCGTCTTCAAGCTGCACAACGGGTCTTTAGTCTATCTTATCGCGTCGCGCTACCTAATCCCATCCGAATCGCCTGAAGTATATTCAAGTTAATTTAACTTTTAAACGTATTTCAAATAGAGCTACATTTATTTCATAATTTTGTATAAAAAAGTAATTATATTCTTAATAATATTTAAAGTAACTTATATATACACTCTCTTAAACTCGTAAAGGAAATCTCTTCTGATGTCGAGGCTGTGTTTCTTAAGGAATTTAATTTTAAATTAAATTGCATCAAATAACGAAACATTCGTACTTGACGTTCTTCAAATGATTTTTAACATGAATTTGTGTTAAGACGTACTTCAAAGGCCAAGCTGTACTTGAAAAATTTTATTTTATATCAAATTGTGGTAAAGATTCAAGTAACGATTATCAGCAAAATATATATAAAATTTATTTTATATTTAATTTTATTCAATATATTGTTAAGGATATTGTTTCCAACTTTATTCTCATCTAACCGATGAAACTCGGATTAAAATCGATCTCAGTGATCCGGATGTGACAGAGGAAGCGAGCCGTGCCCTATCTTCGATGTAACGAGAACGTAAATGTAGAAAGCGCTAAGTAGTAATCGTAGCAGAATCGATGGTCGTCGTGCTCATCACCAGGCGTCGCGACGCCGTCAATGCTCCCATTCTCGTTTTTCTCCGAGTTCGATCTCGGATTCTTTTTCCCTCGCTCTTTCTCTCCCTTTCGCCCTCTCGCTAGAACGCCAGTCGAATCTTCACCGCTCGTGCGATCGATCGGCAAATCTTATTTTTTCTAGGCGGCTAAGATCCTCGACTCGCGATCTCGCGGACTTCGCACCGTGGGAGCGTTGACGATTGCGACGGATCGGTGATAATTTTCAATAGGATACGACAGTCGAACTCGACATTAACAGGTAATAAGATTGAAAGTAGTGCACGATCGAAAATAAAGTTGTAATATATTTATTTTGCGTGACCACCAATATAAATAGAACTCTTGAGTCAATTTACTCTTCATCTTTTTCTAGTTTTAAGAATTGAAAAGAGTAAGTTGAACTGAAATTAAAGTTAATCTACGTCAGTGAAAACAGGCAATCCTTAGAAATGAACTTTAAATTCTTTCTTCGAATATGTTTCGGCTAGCAACTTTTGAATGCCATGTTTTACGCTGAAAACGTACAGCAGTTAATTTTAATTAATAATAAATAAATAAATTTATCACATAATTCATAGTTTTTAATGCAAACATAGCTTTACCGTGTATAGACTACTGTATATTAGAAAACTTTCCTAGTAATTCCTATTTTATTAAAATCATTTTAAAGTAATGATCCATGTACGTAACATAGATCATTATTTGTGGCATCGTGACTTTTGTCTCGTATTTACACCGAATATAATTTTTATATTAGATTAATAATATGTAAAATTGAACAACTATATTTAGCGCTATTAAACAGCAATATAAATACAAAGACGTATTTATTTGTTCAATAAATTCGTTCGATAAAATCGTTTAATCGCGAGATATAATGTAATACGACTAAAACTTTGAACAAAAATGTATTTTAAATTTGATTATGTTTCGTTAATTTCACGCTACTGTAAATCGTGCGATTGTCGTATCCATGTTTCGTTGTAATCGATGTGTAATCACGTAGCAAGTAGCGAAAGAAGAATGTATCCTTGTAACAACTGCTAAACTGATTACGACACTATGCTGGTCTTAACAGGAAAAGAAGAAAAAGAAGAAAAAAAAAATACGAACGAAACATTCGTATTCAAAGCTATGGCTGTGATCCTCATTAATTAATCGATAAAAATCGGTTCATATTATGTATTCGACATTATATATACATTATATAAAAAAATAAATATAAATATTATATATATTATATATATTATATATACATACACGTAGGTTACGGCGATATATTTAGTGATAAATGAAAAACGATATTTTGCACACACTGTTGCGTTCGCATTTTTACTTTGTCTTCTTCTTTATTTCTTTTTTTTTTTTCGACCGGTCAAAATTTACGCGCGCACCTTCGCGGCGGTGACGGCGACGGCGGCGGCAGCGGGGCGACTTTATTTTTTTATCTGGTGCTAAATCCCAGAGAGTACTAGCGTGCGATTTCGTTGATCGAGACATTGATCGGTCCCTAGGCGTTTTACCCAACGACGGGGAATTGAAACCGGTAGAATTTCGACGGCGTAGACACGCAAAAAATGATCTCGACAGCGTTGAAATATGGGACGATATTTTACACGCGTGATTCATGAATGAAAGCAAAGCGAAAACCCGATACAAATGTGGCTTCTAAAACTGACGGGGTTTTTTTTTCGTCGTTACGCAAATAGGACAGCTCGCTTGTATAGTAAACAAGAATTGAAATGATCACTAAAATCGTCTAGCGCTAGAACCAATTCTTTGTAACATAAATTGAAAATCCTGAATTGAAAATCGATCTTGCATTTTTGTAATTAGCAAATTTGGAACGACTGTGAAAGCTGACAATTTTATAATCGTTGTACGAAAATCTGCTTTTATTGATAAATTGCATTAAAATATTGTCGCCTATTTCAGAGATTCAATGTTAGATTTATCCGCGATGACAAATCCGCGATGATTGACGTGCAATAAACTTTACTATAGCGTTTACAATACGGAAAATCGAGATTATGTCGGTTTTGATCCTTCGAACGCTCTGTGGTTTTTTAGAGTAACTGATGTTCGCGTATCGGCGAACGATTGCTCACTGTTTTCGTGTTTGATGGAGAATCAAATCTCGAAATCAAAGCCGTTAGCGCGGTAGCTCCTAAGGTCCCTCTGCGAAGCCATCATCAATGCGTAACGCACACACGATTCGTTTAACGACGTACGTCTAATTAATCGATTAGGCCGTAGGCTTAATGAGCGCGATAACGCCGCGCAAGATTGCAGGTGGGTACGCGCGATGAAAGGGCGTTCAACAGTGGCGCTTTGGCTGACTGCATACATTGATTGCGCTACAAACACAGCTGAATAAAAGGGGCTTTACAACAGACGAGAATGATGCAGATAAAAGCAACGAAAAGTAAATTCGTAGTTTAAAAGGAGCAATAAACAAATTCCTCTGTGATATATAATTATACCTATTTCCTATGATCTTAATTATAAACAATTTTTAGTACAAAGTTCATGTACTTGTCGATTAGTTGGAAGAATGTATTACTATTTTTACCGCACTTGTAACGTAAATAATTGATATTAATTTGTACTTTTGTATTTTAATATTTATTCATAGAAGATATTTAATGAATACTTTTCTAGACAAATTCTGATGTTGAATTGACATTTTTTGCACAACGTAATTTAGTTGTTTGATATACATTCTTTATACATATAACATAACCTGAATTTTGCAAGATATTTGCAAGACGTCCAGTGATATCAATTGCATTATTTATATACACTTGCATCTGACATACAGTACTGACATGCAGTACTAGTCGTAAAGCCTTTTTGTTCGTACGATGTTGCATGGGACCGACATGAAAACGAGGAAAACAGCAGAAAATATTCCCATTGTACACGAAACCCGAAGCTATATATTTTCTATGAAACGTATATTCTCCGCGCGCAAACGTGTAATCGTATATTGTATTTTATTCTCGCCACTGTTGTCACGTCATTAATCGCGCGATACCACACGCTCGAGAAGACGCTCGAAATATTTTCGAATCTCCTCTCCGCGCCTACATCCATAAAACGAGCGAAAGAGATAATCAGTTAATCGCGAATTCTTCGTTCCTCGAATCAAGAGCATCGTGAATGAGAAAAGAATAAAAAAAAAACAATCCTTTTCGATGCAGCAAAAATCAAAAAGAGAATTATTTTTCCTAGTCGGTAGATAATTTATTTTTTATACGTGAATTCCCATCGTTCTCAAACTATATCTCCATATAAACGGAATTATACAATCAAAAGACGTTTATTTCGAAAACAGATGAACGTTGACAATGCTGGATCGGAAAAAAGTTAAACGAGAGCTAGAGATACAGAAATGCTTGTTGGTAGTAAGAAAACTGCCGGAACGAAGAATGCGCGAGCGTTTGATGTATTTTCACTACACAATCCTGTCTACAGTCAATTCATTTTGTATCTATACCTAATCTATGTATCTATCGTCATAATTTATGCTGAATAAATGTTACATTTACGCATAACTGGATTTTCATCTTTTCAATGCACCTTCCAATGCTCCTTTCGAAAGTGCGATCTGTGCCGGAAAATGTAGGCACGTAATTCGAACGACACGGAGGAGTAATTAGGATAGCGTGGCGAATTATGTAGACAGTGAGAAATGGAAATAGCGCGCTGAGAAGTTCGATGAAATTCGTTTAACTTTAATTGACTACTGTTTCAAAACACTCGCGAATAACTGAAGGATAACTTCCCGGTTCCGATGGCAAGTTTGCCGACGATAAGTAACTCTCCGTCGGAGAACTTTCCTAATGTAACCGACTTTATCTGTCAGAATCCACGGATCCTCGGGACCTCGGCGAATTAACGCTTTGATCTATCCTTTCCTCCGATAAAACGAATCTTCCTTTCATATTACGTATAAACATTGCGAGTAACGTAAGTTATAATTGAGACTAAGGTACACTAACGCAACTTGATTCCGTCATCTTAAGTTACGTACAAACATCGCGAGTAACATAAGTTATAATTGAGACTAAAGTACACTTGACGATTTGATTCCACGATTTTTATCACATAACTGTAATCTCAAAGAAATAAAATTCCGTTTCGACGCTTTTCTTTGGATTTGAAATTACAATCGCGAATAAATTATGCGGAATATTTAGAACAGAACAAAACTTGAATTTTCAAATCTCACATGGAAATATTAATTGATGTCTCATGATCTTAAAATAATAATATTTATAATATTTTTTAATCAATGTATTGTAAAATATTATAAATCAAATACTTCAAAAATATATTAAAGTCTGAAAGAGAGAGAGAAAGAGAGATAGAAGTAATTTCCGAATAAAGTAGCGCAACAAAATTGGAAATTAATCAATCATAGATTAATTTCATACGAAATGACAATCGGTATCCATCACCACAAACGGATGAGTTGACGCCTGTCGCAGCTGCGGTGCAAAACTGCTGCCGGGATTGAAAAGTTTCGTAAGTATTTCTTGAACGCTTCGCTAACGGGTAACATATTTTCGATAGTAACATCGCGTCGGAGTAAAGTACCAAACTCGTCGAACTTTTTGATCAGTCGCCGGCGTTCGACGACGACGTAAAATTCGCCGAAAGTTATCGAGAGTGTGACGGAGCTCGCTGAGGAGAAAGAAACGACTTATGATAAGGGGATAAGGCTGGCTTTATCCGGCAAATGTCCGATATTGACTTAATGAGCGGGGAACGTTGCCGCTGCACAGCTGCTCCTATTAGCATAGTTTTCTCTTTCTTTTTAAAGCAAACCGAAATCAACTTGAGGTCAGGGGATATCTCACGATTGGCAAATACGTTAAAAAGTTATGGAGACGTGCGGATAATGCATAAGAAGAAAGAAGATCGACCGGTCATTTTTTCGATATTAAGAACGTACGTACATGTTATTTTACGTTTTAAATAAAATAAAATTTTACTCGTGTAATATAGTGATATAAGCATATTATACTAAAATGATATAATATATTATCTAATTAATGTAATGACCGAGAAAAAATCGATTTTAATACGCCTGTCTTCCAAACCGACTTGCGCATTACGTTAACTATCGTTGCTCATATACATATCGTTGCTAAGGTCGTTTCGACAAAATCGATACGAGCGATGTTTAAAAACGCGCATAATAAATAGCGGAAAAATATTCCGATCACGTCGCGCGCCTCTAATCGTTCCGTTTCGCGGTGACGAAAAGCAAATTGGATTATAGATTAAACGTACGTAATGGTGCCGTATACGTCGTAAATCAGCGATTCAGAGCACAATACCGAAAACATAAATCCGTCCCGTTGGGTTGCCAGGAAAGGGAATGGGAACAGCGAACGTGAAATCTACGTAACGGCCGCCGAATTTCGCCGCGCAGGAACTACGGAGGGGCCGCTATACGAAATCTTTTCGCGAAATCCATTGCGATAATGGAAAACATTCCGCATTTGTTTCGTAGAAAAGTCACCGTCACACGAGCGTGTCTAATGTCGCGATCATTCTTTCGGATTTACGTAGACGAATAACAGTGGTTACGACTCACGTCAGCAATAATGGATTACGACTCCGCGTACAACGCTGGCGAGAGAATCATGGAGGACGGAGGATATCTGTTTCGGGAAGTATGATGTTATATCTGTTTCACATCGGGAGTAGTATTCTTCTGAATGAAATATATACCGTGAGTAACTTCCAACCGTAAGAATGATTTCGAAGTTTTAGATAGAGAACAGAACGTTAAAAACAGTGTAACTGTTAATCCTATGTAGATGCAAAACTTTAGACTCTAACTAAATAATCATTTCTACATTCGAAAGGAATGCGTAGATAAAATCAAATTTAATGTACATTTCTGTATAAAAATATATAGAATCGTTAGATCGCGTTTACGCTATCAGACCTTCGTGCATAATGTTTCCGAGATCTCAGGAGTATTACAAATGAAAATCGGAAGCGATTCGGCGAGGCAGATTTGCGGCTAAATTTCCTACCGCGTCGTCTAGTATACGATACTGATAATATCGTCGTTAAATTCGTAATGGGATCTTAACGCGACGTGGGTCCCGCGTGAATTATAATTATTACTACGCAATCGTCTCGAGATAAGCCGCGATTTAAGACACGGAAAACTGTGGCCGCACTTTGTGCTGAATTAAACGTCAGATGGATTCCATTCGTAGTGTTAAAGAATCCGAGTATAAAGTAATCTAAACCATTTAGCAAATTAACTATTATAAAAGATACTTATTGTCTCACTTAACAATTACGGTTATTTTATTTGTATTGTACACTGCGCACACACTGAAACGACTTTTATATTTATTATTATTTCTTATTATATTATTTTATCAAAAATAATTAATTATATATAATTATAATAATTATTAGGTGTTAGGAAATTAATTATTTATTTCATTCCTAAAAATATATGATTTATATTAATGCAAATTTTAATCAGCAAATAACTAGTTCTGTTTAATTATTTTTTTTAGACAATGATTTTAAAATCATTTTTAACATAATATATATAAAACATATTTTTGTATAAGTATATTGAAGATAAAAACAATATGAATAAATTAGGCTTTGAACAATATAGATCAAAAGAATCTTTTGAAAAATGTATAATATTTAATTAAATTCTGAAAGATATAGATCATAAATTGTTGCAAAAATCCAGTGGACCGAAGACAGAGCGGATAAGCTGGGGAGCGTACCTATGTTTATTATTGATATCTGTATATCTTGCCGCGGGAACGGAAGGGGTGATTACTTCACGAATCTCTTCGGTATAGTTAGCACGAGGAAAATATTCTCCTGGAAGCGAAAGAGGGAGGAGCGGTTGTATAGCATCCAGCTCAGTAATTGAACTGTCCAAGTACGAGATGGGAACGCCTCGCAACACGGTTGCACGATAGGGATCAGTTAGTGAGATATTACGAAATTGCTCGCTATATTGCAATACTTATCGGCACGTCGCTCGCGCGCGCGGAAAGTCACCCCGTGCCCGATAAATCACGTTCAATCTCTTTTATGCCGGGACTCACACGCGAATGGAGACTCTTTCGATCAGAAGGGTGGAATCTCCGTTTTGCAATTTAGATCAACGACACGGCGCGCGAACCTTATTTCGCTCGTACACGGGTCGTCAGACAAGCGGGGAGATTATTCAATGTCGACGTGTTTTTAAACCGTTTCTCAAAAGAAGTCCAATAAAAATTGAAGTAATTTACGTCGCTTAAAGAAAAATTTTAAACGCGTTATTACATTTATCTTTCCTCCTTCCAAAACAGCTAAAAACATCACAAATAAATATCTTGCAACTATAAATTTTGAGATAAATATTGCGGATCTATCACAAGTTTTGAGAATTGTTTTCATCTCTAATATTAAAATTTTACCCCCAAGTTTGATCCCTGACTGAGGTGTTATTTTTTGCAACAAATTCTTTATAATATTCGGAAAAGGGATTAAGATGCTTGTTAGCATCATTATTATTAAATTGATTATCAATTTAATATCGTGATATTACTATTCTTGTTCATCTTAAGACTTGTGCATGTAATGATTAAATCAGGTTTAGTAAATTTTATTTAGTAATAATACTTCTAAAAGTTTGTTA
Organism: Cephalotes varians; assembly: GCA_037157785.1. Taxonomy (NCBI): domain Eukaryota; kingdom Metazoa; phylum Arthropoda; class Insecta; order Hymenoptera; family Formicidae; genus Cephalotes; species Cephalotes varians. The sequence goes on from JANQDE010000293.1 coordinate 79,596, forward strand.
TGAAGTTCGCTTTTATTCGCTTTCAATTATTGCATTTTCGCCAACTCTACATTGACCTTATTATACATCTTCAGTCGATGTCAATCGAATTAACAATAAAGTCCTTGAAGGCAATATAATTTTCTACAAAAATCATCTTCCTCGGATACGGAATAAAAAACGCTAGATAATTTCGATTTCGTTAAAGAAGCGTCGATAATTATCGATCATCATAGCGTACGTTATCTAATTAACGCAGATCGAATGCGTCTCGAAAATCTCGCCACTTTGTATGCGGTCGGCCAAGCACACGACTCTACATTGCCGGTTCAAAATAATTCAATAACTCAATGGCGATGGGTAATTTAATTGTCTCTCTAGCGTGCACGATAATATCGCGCGCACCACGCGACGAATTCTAATCGCGCACTTTCCGTGCGCGAAATTGCGCGAAGGGTGGCGCGTAATGTAACGCCATTACACTAACGTCATTCCTGTAATCTCGCGCCACTCCGACACGTTCGCGTGCCAAGTCTTGAGAGTCTCAGCATCCACTTGAACTTCTCAGGCGAACCCGCCCAACTAAAATAATTGATTCTTTTTTAACCGTTTGTGTTACTTATACTACCGTAAAACTTAAGTGCTTTACCATCATGTAATTACAGATGCTAAAACGATTTGAGTATTTTGTGTCGCAAAAATCTAATGAACGCCCTAGTCTGAGAAGATTTTTTTTTTTTACATCAAAATTTATTTCTCATTTAAAAGTAAAATTCTCTCCGAAAATAAATGTAGATGTTAACTGTAAACTTGCATTTTTTTAAAATCTAATTTGCTATTGTTCTTTAACACTTGTTCCACGCAGTCGTGAGTCAGAATATTTATAAGCTATTTACATAAAGTACCACTTTCCGTTCTGTTTATTTCAAGAGAGATTAATCTTTTTTTTTTTGTTAAAACAATCAAATGCATTAGTCAAACATATTTACTATACTTTAGTGCACTACTTTTTTTACAGAAAGCTTCAAATACTCTTTTAAGCTTAAAAGCTTAAATCAGGCATTTTAAAAGCTTGATCTTTCTTTTCACTCGTATTTGCGTTGTTAGAAAGTGATTTGCAAACGTAAACTGATTTGTGTGTAAAAAATATAATTGAGATAATCTTTACAATCGTCAATGAAAGCAATATTGCATAATCCGCCTGATTGTTAGAGACTTACAAGAAATATCTTTCTTCACTCAAAACATTCGCAGAGTGATTTGTTTCCTTCTGTAAAAATCAGGGGAGTAACATCAAAGCACACCAATACATGCGTGCGCGTATATATGAAAGGGCAGCTCGTGGTCACGAAAAGGGCAAAGGAAAGCGAGACGGCGATGGTAGCGCAAAGCATAATGAAGTTCGGTGTAATCCGGAAAATTTCACGAAAAGAATTCGTAAAAAACATGAAAAGCAAATGCACGAAAATAAATCGCAAAGCGAAAAGACGCGAGTGAAAAGCAGATTTTTTTTTTAGAAAGCCCTTCATCGTTGTTGCGTTACCTTCGCTTAACCTCAGAAAATGATACAGAAATGAACGACTTGATAAACGGAAACCTTAGAAAATTTTGCGCTTACAAAATGAGAGACAATGGGCTTTCTCTAGCTTTTGTTAGGTAAAGTCACGATGGAGAACGTAAAGACTATCTCACGGTCGGATTCCATCGAACGCTCACCATTACGCGTGTGCCGATTGCACGGACGTTTAATTTAACGGCGTTCTCGCTTGCGGAACTTTCGCATCGCGAATTACGACCGGAAGTAAACGGAATGGATTGCAACCAGAGGCGAACCCCTTCACTCAGCGATTTCGCTAATTTTCACGGAAACTCGCACTTACTTCTGCATTTAGTTTGCTTATCGTCGAAGTTACGCAATTCGGTGGGAACAGCATTCCCGTCGGTTCCATCGACATATAAGATATATCGATGTTAATTTTTACAGTAATAAATATATTTTTATGAATAAAAGAATTACAATATGATGAATTAAAATTGAATATCTTAAATATCTCCGTTACTTTTGAAGAAGGATATTGAAAAAAAACTTTAAGAAGAAAAATCAAATATAAAAAACAATTTTTTCAAATATGATTTTTTTCATAGAAGCTGTTCAACAACTTCTTAACAACGTCTTTTCTACTTTATTTTCGATTTTATGGTATAATATTAACCTTAATTTAAAATAATTTCTCTTTTAAAATTTTTTATAGAAGTTTAACTTATGGTATCCTTCATTAGAAAAGATACGAAAGTACTTCGATCCCAAATACGTATCAAACTCCAATTCAACTTTCTTTATAACATTTCGGCTCCATCAGGCAATAATGGTACCTCTTCAACAATGAGAGCTCGTAACCGCATGTTTTGACGCATTCTCCAAAAGTTTCGTTCCCCTTCCTCAGTCCGGTTAAAGACAGTGGGTCAAGCGCACGCTCGTTTTGTTGTTTCGCGGGACAATGAAGTGCTCAAAGATCATGGCGAAGGAACGCGAATTGGATATCCCGAATGGTCGAGGAGTTAGTAAACTCTTCGTGTTGCCTCCTTTCGTCGAGATTAAACGATTCCTGAGCTGGCAAGCAAAAGCGAAGTACGGATAGGGGTTAGGTCGGTTGAAGGAGGTTCACGTGACGCCTTAACTGGTTTCGGCTTATCTCCGAGTTTCGTCGTATTTAGGGAAAACACGAGCGCGAGCCCGCAGGATCGTTAAGGAAAGTTACACGGAGGGTACAATGCCGAGCGCGTCTTTGAAGTAACAATGGTAAATGCAGTTTGCTGACAGTTCTCCGTCTGCCTTTGCGGATCTTTCTCTCCCTTCGTCCTCCCTCCCTCTCGCACCGTATTTCACCCTCTTCGCAGTCGAGTCTCTCGACTCTTCAGCTTCCCTTCCTTTGCGAACACGATCACCACCATGAACAACATCACATAAAGACAACAAATTTACTGTTGTCTTTAGTAGCAAATTATCCCGAGTGCAGTTGGGCTTTGTATTGTTGGGCTTTGTATTTAAAATAAGAAAAATAAACTAATTAGAAAAATGATGATTAGAAAAATATTACCGATATGATTAATCTGATATTTCTGAAAGACGTTCAGAAACTTTGTGAATCTGTATTCTGAACAACAGTAACAGTATTCTGAATTTATAAGATTTCCGAAATTAATTTCTTTCATAACTTACTTGTAATACATCATATTTTCACGTTCTAATTATTATACTTAATTCAAATGTTTCCTCGATTTACGCTTCCGAGACTGAAAATATCTCACTTGGTTGTTATCGCGCTGTTCGAAATTCTACGCACCGTGCTGCTGTATTATCGGTCTGACTTAGTTACAGCTTGAGTGGAAGAACTTTTACACGGCAAAGTTTCCTTGACGATACACCGATTCCACACGCGACGCGCGTTGCCTGTGTATTGCGCCTCGGTACGCGCGGCTGTCGGAGACGCCGTTAATTATGAACTTGATAACTCGTATATCTGGAACAACGACCGGAAATTTTGGAAGTTGAGTGAAACGCGCGCGGAATCGATTATATCGGATAATCGATACTTAACCGCGCGCCGACAAGTTGCTAATCTTGCGTAAGAAAATTGTTTTCACTCATGTCGTAATATGATCCTATGCATCAGAATATTGAAGAAACAAAAGCGATAATTTAATCTTCAACTACGAAAATTCGTTAATAATCATGCATATTTATAGATGGGATTAATTTTTCAGTAAAATATGTTTTTCTTGTACGAAAAAAGACCGCATAAACGTTCGGCGATCAATTAATCGTTCCGCGGTAATTTTATGCAAAGTTAAGTCAATGTTAGGTACTCAATAAGAATCGTAACTCTCACGGGGAATCGCTTCGTGGCGAATTCCATTATAAGCACGCGGTGTAACGTTAATTTTTACGGCTAGTGAAACTTCCTCTTTATGTTCCCCGATCGTTTCCCCACGCGCCCGTTTTTTTCTTGCCTGATTTATTATTTTCTCCTAAGTACTTGATATCGGTAGTGCTTAACTTTGTTTTATAGTTGTTCGGATATCTGTAAAATTTCCCTAGAGAATTGTGAGGACTCAAATAATAAATCGCATATATTAATTCCTCTCTCTCTCTCTTTCTCTTTCTAATAATTAATAGAAAAAAGAAATTATAAAAAATAATTCAATAAAAATCTTAAATTCAGTAATTCATTAAGAAAATAAAGCTAAAAACAAGAAATTTTTCTTTTACTAAAAATTTATTTAAAAAATCTTTTATTAAAAAATATAAAGAAGTGAAGTAGAATAATACAACAAATAATACAATTCGGAGGGAAAAAAACCTAATTTTTCTAATTTCATTGTGTCGACACTAGAAAGCTTTTTTCTAATACTTTTTATTTATTCATACATTCACTGAGAGGACAAGATATTATTAGATGTAATCTGTTGCAAACGTTATATTTCGCGATTTCTTTTAAATCTACAAAAAATATCGCGGCATCCAGCATGCAAATATGTAAAGAATGGAACGAAATTTGAGGGAATATTAAATGCGGCGGTCGGCTATCGCATGCCAAGCAAAGCGAGTTGGATGTCGAGTCGCTACTACCTGAACTGCCTTAAATCTCGCGCGTTCCTAACTCCCGCATTGCACGCTGCCTCGTTGTTTTAATTTGTTGCCTCGGACAACGCTTCGAAGCTGCGGTAATACCGCTTTCGACTTATTTGCATTATCCAGCATCCGAGCGGCGTAATGAAACGCTCTTCTAACGGGGAGGGAACGGTGGAGAAGCAAGAATCTATAAGGCTTAATCGGATTCGCCCGTCCCCGAACGGCGTCGATCTTGCCATATACTCGAAAAAAGGTTCAAATCGGCTTAATTGCTTATATATATATCCTGCTTATATGCACTATGTCCTGGAAAAGATGTTACAGTACAGACGCACGCTTTAATCAATTTAGATTATTTTTTCCGATAAAAATTTTGTTAGAAATCTTTATTACAGATAAACTTCTGACTCTTTATGGATTATTGAAACTTCAAAAATCCATTCAGCTTTATACCCTTTGATTTATATTTTGTTTTTAAAGTTACATAATTAGCTATTAATTACAAATAAAACTAAAATAATGCAATAATAAGTGAAGCGGTTGATTCTAGAATCTCTCTGCCTAGGGGGCTCTCAGCGGCACATCTTTCGATCACTGAGGCATATGGTAATATTTATCGCAATGTTCATCATTTGCTTCAATTGAATAAAGACATTTTCCTTATTTGTTATTAACTTGTTTGTTTCTCCACTTATTATTATATATACACGTCGCCTTGAAAAATGACATTCTTTCACTATTATTTACTGGTTATCGCAATATTTATCGCAATAATAATATACAATAATAAGTGGAGAAACAGACAGATAAGTGAATAACACAAATAAGGAAAATGTCTTTATTCGATCGAAGCAGATCTTGATGCTTAATAATATTTTTAATAAAATTTTGAGTTAAGTTTTAGATTTTTAAGATGCTTATCAGCATTGTATTTAAAATTGACAATCAATTTAATTTGTAATATTATTATTCTATTCAGTTTCAGTTTAGAATTGCGTTTCAAGTCCGACATATCGATGCGCGATTTATAAAACTGAAAAATGTAAAACTTATAAAATATTATTAAGCATGCATCAAGATCCACTTCGACCAATTTTTCCCTTGTTTGTAAAATAATGCAATTTTTTCCTTAACAAAGAAAATTAATATTCTATGAATTTATGATTTTATAATAATAAATTTATAATTTTATTATAAATACATAATAAATATTTAAAAGTATTAAATAACTTTTATAAATTCAATCTATAAAGATTAACGACTATTTTTATTAAATTTAAAGTAGAGAATTTTGTTAAAACAAGATTAGTTTTGTATTTTAAGAAATATAATTCCATTCTGTTTATTCTCTCAAAACTTAATATTCATTATTCTGAAAAATGAAATCTTTGTTTGCAAGATAAAAATTCCCTCCACTCTAATTCGTTAACTAAATCTTCGTGAATAAAAGATTATCTTTTCAAGTCTGGTGATGTCAAATCGTAAATCTCTAATCTCTAACTTCTCACCCCTTTTCAGAATATCTTTATCTTGCGATTGTTCATCAAATGCGATGAATGTAATGCGAACGTCCGAGTTAGTCTCGTCACGCTTTCTAGTCCATGGCCTTTGTTCCGCAGTCTTCCGCAATTTGCGTTTCACAGCCATTCTCCGCACTCTCTCCTCTCCCTATCCACTAACAACTCTCTCTCTCTACCTACCCCAATATCGACGTCTAATGGAGATGTCTCGGCGCCGCATACTATTTATTCAAATTGCTTAGTATCCAGTCGCACCCCTTCGAACGAAGCACTTACCGACGCTAAGTCCCAGATCGATGTCTTGAATCTTAACATTGAACTTTCCTATCGCATTTTCTTAAAGATACAAACAGTAGCATGTGCCGCTACGAGAAAAGCTGACTGAATCTAGAGAGATCATAGTTAATAATATTACAAGAAACTTGAAACTGGCCAAATTTATCCTTTCAATTAATAAATCACAAATGAGAAATGAATGATGAATAAATTCACAAAATTAAAATTGATTATTAATTATTTATTATTTGTTTCTTTAATTTGAAAATATTAAATTGAATATATTGGATATAAATTGGAATAGTAAAAAATATAAAATAAAAAAATTGCGTTGAGTATTTTCGATAATATTTCTAATAAAAATGGATTGCCTTGATTTTTGCAAGTTTTTCTTCCTTCTTTTTCGATCCAGCAATAAATCTCTCCATATCTATCAGCCATAAGTTTAACTCTTACCGTCATAACGTGCATATAATTTTTTATCATTGAGCAAACATTCATTCTTTTTCTTTCTTGAAATTTGGAATTGAGCGAACAGTTTCCATTTTTCTCATTTCGAGAAACAAAAGCGTACGTGAAAATATTGAATATAAAATCCAATTCACGATAAAAAAAAGAGAAAATAATTGATAAAAACAAATTTTAAATTATCTCTTATATTAATATAAACAAATACAAGTTAATTAACCGTATTTAATTGGATTAAATAATAACTCTTCAAAATATATAAACTGTTATTATAAATATATAATCTATTATTATCGTTTTATTGCGTACTCTTAACATACAGAATTAATTTGCGCCGAAAGTGCCGCGGAGAATCGCAATATAATTTCGAAAATCGGTTAACGTGATCACGACTAGTAAGTGATCTCCGATTGCGTTCACGCTTTATCGATAAGCCCATGGGAACAGTTGACGCCCTCGCGATAGAAGGAGAGAAGGGAAAGGTCGTTTATTCAGCTTTCACGGATCTTGCTGACCAGAGCTACGACTGCCGTGTGAGGGCCATCGAGTGTGTCCCGCCACGCTCGAGAGTCCATAGTGTATACACAGGGGCGATACGCGCATTTACACAGAGCCGTAGATCGGATGGTATTTCTGTCGAGCTCGGAATACGTTGTAAAGGCTCTGTACCGCCGGTGGATCCATCAAAGGACATTGATACTAACGCGATGACGCTGTCCTCTGAGTCGGGATTCCTAATGTAATACGAGATGCTGAAGGCGCAATCGGACGCAAGCGTCACAATATTGACATAATATGCATCTGACATCCATCCGACGTCGAATTTATTTACGAAGATTTATTTATGACTTACATAGAAACTTAATTAAACTCCGTTACACGGAAATTATTATATATAATTAAATATAAACGAACAATCGTTTTGTCTTGTTTTGCGAGCGGCACAAGATCTATTATCGATGTAAAATATTCGCAGTAAGAATGAATCGCAGGAAAAGGAACCGAGGAGCTATCGTAATGAGAAAACGCGGGAGATCTTCGTACGAGCGAGAGGATAGAAGAAATTTAACATTTTTTTCTTCATTTCCCCGATCGCCGCAGGGCACGCGAAAGACGGAGTTCGTGCGGAAGAAGAGAGGAAGCGCGATCGCTCAGGCGGAAGAGGTAATGGAAAATCCGCGCGATATTACGCGCCTCTTACGCTTCCGGAAAAAGAAGGCGAACGATATTGAGGAGAGAAGAACGCGGGCTCTTCATTCTTCGGCTCTAGGTCTCTGCGAATCATATGCGCCAAGCGATACTCTAATGTTTCGGAAGTATCGATATGTTTTAGATATAAAAAGCGCGAGATAAGTTCTACGAGGTATTTTGTGAGATTTACAGAAAGTTTTGTGAGATTTACAGAAGAAACTTCTAATAAATCTTCTCTATGTTGCTTGCTCAAAAAATAAATTTTATATTATCTAAAAAAAACAATGTTTTCCTCTTGCGACTCTTTTCGTGTATCTATATAACATCCGATTTATTCTTTTGTCTATTTATCATAAAACAAACTTCTTAGAAGACATTCCGATAAAACTCGCTCTATTTCTTCAATAATTCTTATCTTGGGGAAAAATATAACGAAAGAATTTAGTTTACTCTTTGCACAATATACATTCGTCTTCCAATCTAAGGTTGAACAAAGATTTCTAGTATTAAACAAATATATATCATGAATTAGAACAAATTTTGGCCAAATTCCACTGTATCCGAGAAAATTCGCCGAAATGTATATGCTTAGAAAGACTTTAATTCCATGAAAATATTTTGCACTTTCACATTGTTTTTTCTTTATCCCAATTTTCGGATGTTTATATAAATGGAGGAGATCTTAAAATATCCCAAGTTAACTAGAGAAATATAATTAATAAAAATAACTGTCTGGCGATGTAGTAAAGTTAATACGCAATCTTTTTCTAAAATAAAATTCAAATAATAGAAAATGTAGCAATTGATCAATAAAGTTAGTAGCTATCAAATATAAATTATAGAATAATGATTGATTTCATCATTCAAAACCACTACCAATGTCAAAAATTTAATATTCATGTAGAACATTTGAAATGTCAAGTACGTACTGAAACCTCTCTATTTTAATTAATAGACGTTTATAGGTTTATAGGTTTATTTAATTTTTCATGAGAAAAAGAAAAATTCAGAAAATGCTAGATAAGATTTAATTTAGGTAGACAAGAATGAATAGCAAGTAATGTATGTCAGATGTCGGTATGTACATCGGTGGAACTGGCGATACAAATCGAATGAGCGATCGAGCTTTTCAAAAACGATTGGCACTCGAATGAGATAGATACTCAAGATGTCTGAAGGATCTCTCGTTCTGCGATACAGAATAAGAAGCATTCGAGACAGCACTTTCTCAGACCGCAGAGAAAATCACAGAAGAATGACGATAAAACGACTGTAGAAACGTTGCCAAATTGAATTCACAATCACGATCGTTCGAGGTTGTTGTTGCGGTAATTTGAGAGGAGGTTAATTATTTGCCAACGAAACGTGAATGAGCCATTATTTAACCAGATATGCTGCGATTGCCGCGGTGATGAAGCTCAAATAATTTCGAATTGGTCAGAATAATAGCAGAAATTCACGGTATAATCCACTAATTTACGAACATTTATCGTTATTAATATTTTATTAAATTGTATTGTTAATATTTTATATATATATATATAATTTATTGTTAGTGGATTAAATCTTCTTTTTATTAATTAATGGAAAAACTGCTTATAATATTTTAGAATTTGAGAACTGTAAAAATATCAATTTAATATTTCAAATGCATTGCAAGACTGCATGCAACTCGCAAGCAGTTTCCATTTTCGCAAAATGCACTGGAAAAATGCATCGTAGGATACGCTGGTGATATTACACAGAATTTCGACTCCCCTAAAGTGTAACGCTGCCTCGTCATTTTCGCACAAGCATGCCACTTCATTTCATTTTCTACAATCGTCTGTGAAACGTTCGTTTGCGGCGCATTGCGAACGGTTCGATGACCTGTTTAATTCCGCCAGTGTAAGCACATTGTAACTTTGAATACGTTGCCCGCAAGCAAGTCATAAAGAGTTTGTAAGTTTTCTTTTATGCTTCACATATAGACGTAAATATCTCAATGTTTGAAGCACAAAGTACACGACGTAGAGCTGAGCCGCAAGTAATCGTGTCAAGTTAATTTTCTAGTCGCTGAACTTTCACAATATTGTTGCAAAAACTGAAGTAGTGTTCAATGGAATATATTCAGAAAATTTTTAGATTTTATGAATAGAGATTTTGTCTTAAGACTCTTTTAAGATTTTATTAATTAACATAATAAAATGATATCAAAAAGATCTTACAAAAGCATCACTGATACATTTCGAAAAAATTAGGCTAATGATTAAAATTAGATCAATGATTTGCCCGATTTGTGGCCAAAAAATATTATGTTCCGTGTTTTTGTTTCATAATATCAAACGTGAAACGAAAAAGATTAATTTTCTTATCGCGGTTGCGGTTGTAATTGTCGTGAGAGTTTCTCGCTAGGTTACAGAGTAACCAAACAGCACCGAATACGCTAACTTTCAGAAGCAGAGACGTGACGAATGCGAATGCGACGACGTGCAATACTCGCGTTAGTGTACTCAAAGCGAGACTTACTCCGAGGAAGAGTCTGGGAGCCTACTTCGCGGAATATTCAGGAATCGCGTGATTCCATGAGAATTTCCATTCTCTCAGGAAGTTTCCGTTTGGCGAGGGAAGTTCTCTTGCCAAAAGGTGTGTTGGAATTCATTACCGCTCGCTCGCTCTCTCGCTATTTCGTCTGTTTCGTCCTCGAGCTTAGCTGACGACCTTCCAATTTTACGCTATCTTCTTCCGACTTAAAACCCATCTCGTTCGCATTCCATCGCGACTTACAGCTACGATTGGTCGAAAAGGTCAACGTAACGATTTTCCGGATTGACGGAAAAAAGCGAGGTCCAAGGCTTCGTTTGGATCTCGTATACGCTTCGTTTCATCGAAGCACTCCCCGGAAAACGAACAGTTCGACAAATTACAAAAATTCGCCCGAGTCAATTCGACGATTCAATCGATATATTTTGTCGAGATAAGCAAAAAATAATTTCTGATATAACTTTATACTGTATTTATGATCAGAGGGGATATTTTTTATCTGTTACAGTTCTCGAATGTTTCTCGACATATTATTGACGACGATGATATTTTCGTTTGATTAATATGATCGGAAAAATATTATTAAAAAGCTGACGTCTCTGGCTTAATAAATATTCTGATAAGTCTATAAGTCAAACTATGCCTTGCAGAACTTTTCAATGAAGTTCAGAGAAAAATCTGATTTTAAGATAAAGATTGAGAAATTCTGAAATGTTCTGTATCTCTTTGTTGATGTTTCGTTTATATTAATTTAAAAAAGTTATTTTCTTTAAATATTCTTTTATCGAATTGACTTTTTATTTTTTTAATTACTTTTACCCTTATAAATTCAATATATTTAAAAAAATAAAATCTTTTAAATTACTTTTACGAAAAATAAACCGAAACACATAATTGAATAATCCAATTTATACCATTTCATTTAAACTCGCACGCGTACACCTCATTAATTTCAATAACCTGAGGTTATAAAGTTCTCAACTGCCACCAAACGAAGTATAAATTGAAGGCAAGAGCTGATTTAATAAAGCGCAGTTTTACTCACAAGCCGCAAGAGAATGAAACTCAAAGGCAATGTACACCTCATAAAATCATCTTGAAATGTGCACGCGCATTAATTCCAAGTCGCCGAGCGCACGCGTTTGCTAAACTGTCGAATCAAAGAGAAATACAAGTACGAGCCATTGAAGCGAATGGAGAATGTACCCGCAGTTGCGACGATGACGAGTGTCTAATCGAATTAGTGATTGTTGACGAAGCGTAACTTCGCAAACTAAAATCTCGAGTACACACAAAAAAATTGTCCTTTTAAAATTTAATAGTAAACTAAATCAAACATTCTTGAGCGCGTTAGCTACTTTGTAATACACATAAAAATAATTTATCATTATTTTCTAGCGTTTTCTGATTTAATTGAAATAAATTCAACCTAAATAAATATAACAAGACTTTTTATATTCTACTATTTAATATTTAACATTCACACTATTATTAATAATATTAAATTATTAAGTAATTATTTTTTTATTTAAGCATTATTGCTGTTATCTTGATTGTTGCTTTTTCTATATAGAATAATTTTCAAAAAGCACGGAATTTATCGCTGAGAACTACTCAAATAAATTGTTAAAAATATTGTTTCCGATTGATATTTTTAAGAACTTCATATAAAGATTTCAATTGCTGATTAAATTATTGTACCATTTTGCCTTGTCAAGACATTATTTCTAGACATTAATTCTAGACGAGAGATGAACCCTCCAACAAAGTTTGCGAACAGAAGTGAAATAAATTTCAGCGTCCGACCTCGTCTAGGACGAAGAGAACAATGATTCTTTCCCTTTAAGGAGAACATTAGCGTGGTGTACCCCGGGGGCAAACGGCGTGAACGTCGTTCCCGAGGGAACGGTGCATCCCCATCGAATGCTGGAAGGGACTGTTCTAGATTCTACGACTCAGTCTGGAAAAAAAGAGCTCCTGCGAGCCATGGATCGAGGGAGAATAGACGAGAGTCGCCGGTAGATAAAGAGAGTTACGGTAATTGTCGGGTAAAGACATAGAGGACCTATGGAAAAAGAAGGAATCCGGACACGAAACGGCTGAAGTATAGTGCACAAGATGTTTCAGAAGTCGTTTATTTTTCGTCGAAGAGGTGAACTAAAAGCAATAGTGGTTTTTCCACTAGTGTCAACAATTTCATTTAGAAAATAAAGATTAAACCAAATTTAAATTTAAGTTGAATTTTTTTGTTTAAATAAATTAATGAGATTAATCTAACTTTAAGAAGTTTTTAATTTTCTAAAAATGTGTTAGAAAACGAACAAACCCCGAATAGCGCGCGCGGAAGCTACGGCGGCTGAGCAGCGTGAAGCGTAATCCGTACATTCAGCGCTTATGCGCAGATGGCGTGCGAGTTATTATACTAAGCGAAAGCGTCCTATTATTCTTACGTCGGCTCCTATTTCTTCCTGATTCTTCCTGCGTTCTTATTGCGAAGTAAGCTTTTGTCCGGATAAGACGTGTTGCGTAGAATTTGTTTTCCGTATAATTATACAAGTATACACATATGCGCATATTATCACATATTATCCGACTGAGGCCGGGGTCCTCAAGTGGAAGGCTGAGGGTGAAGAAGAAACTACAGATATCAATAAGAAAATCTTGGAAGGCTGATTTTCTTTTCGGGAACTAACCCGCTACGATAAATCAATAGGAAGACAAATCTTCTTGGTCAAAACCTTCTGAAGTCTACCTTGGATAGCAGATTTATCTACTCAAATCGAGTACCGAAGGCACTTATAAGCCTTAGTAATTCCACATTTCATAATACTCTTGTGCTCAGATGGATAAGTCAGTACTGATATTCTTTAACGATTCTCCCAAATCGTTCTCTCTTGTGCACAAAGTGGGCGTTTTCCAACAAGGACACAGTGTAACACAGTGAATCATTTCATCCTTATTTATCATTGGTAAACAACAAGGATGAAATGATTCACTGTGTCATCTGTGTAACTTGTTGGAAAACGCCCAGTAATGAACTCAGTTCAAATGGCATTGTTCAGGTATAAAAATGGCTACCTGAACGCAGTTGATAAATACTATTCGCAGTGGCCCCAATCTGTCGGGATTACCTAATTACTGATTGCTTTAAGATTTATTGCTTTACATAATGTGTAATATTGATTACTTTAATTGATAACTGCTTAATTATTGATTGATTTAAGATTTATTGCTTTACATAATGTGTAATATTGATTACTTTAATTGATAATTGCTTAATTACTGATTGATTTAAGATTGATTGCTTTACATACTGTATAACATTGATTACTTTCATTGATAATTGTTTAATTACTGATTGCTTTAATACTAATTACTTTACATACTGCGTTACTGATGCTTGTTTTATTGATTGTTACTAATTGTTTTCTTAAAGTTATGTAACTCACGAGCGTATTTTTATTCGATTAGCATTATTGATTGCGTTTCTTCTTATTTAAATTTAGATTTGCGTTTTATACTATTGCTTCCTACTTATATTCATTTCGAACTATATTTAATTACTGCGGTTTATTATGTTACTCGATTATTTGCGCCGTTCAATCTTTGTATGATTATTTGCGAATAGCAACATCCCCGAAAGTCTTTCGAACAGTTAATAGTTATACTCGCCTTAATGGCTCTGACATTAAACTAATCCACCATCATAATCCAAATGATTTAAAGATCTCATATTCAATTTCAATTTGAATAACGTAATGTACTTTTAGACGCTATAACAACTATTTAATTATTACTTCGTAAGTTTTCTATGATAACTTTATTATTATTAGTTTTGTTTATAAGAATATTCATTTGTTTCTTTATGTAATTCCTAACCAAACTCTAGCCATAGAACAACGCTTACTTACCTAACTATTTTTACGTCGTTATCTTTTGACGATTATTTATCACAACAAATAGTTTATTCCACTTTATGTTTGCATTAGCAAAACGCACTACTTAGAACATAACTGCTATTTAATCTATAATAATCCGCTATTTAATCTATTCTAGTAGATATTAATAGAGAGAGAACTTAAACTCGTTATTGCGAAAATTAAAGAAACCTCGAACAGAGTTATTGACATTTAATTGTTGGTTGATCTGGCGATATCTCCATTAACGAAAATTATTCAAACAAAATGGAGAATTATTATGAAATTTTATTATATAGCAATTAGAATTTGCATTAAATTCTATCGGTTTTAATTAAATCTGATTAAAAATATAAAATAATCTGTATATATATATATATATATATACAGATTATTTTATATTTTATATATATATGTATAGAAATAAATTATGCTTAAACTTTATTTATTTATATAAAAATATTCTATATTGGACGTTAAAAACTGTAGAAAAAATATCATCAAATTTTTCCGCTAAAAATATACACTCTAAAGTCCTCAAAGAATAAATCCATCGTCGAAAAAATTTTGCAGTGCTGTGGTGTACTGCGCTTCCCGATATTTTCACTTTGTATGAGTATCTACCAAGTACGCGACTGTTTTCGATATGCTGGCGCACGGTTATAAAATATGAACCAAAAATAACGACAGAACGAAAGGGAAGCCTGGAGGGAAATAGACAGACAAACCGATGCTCGCTTGTATAAAGTATGAAAGAATTTTCCCGTCACGTGTTCGAAAGTGACGATACACTCGGGAAGACGCTACGTGCTCATCGATAATGGCGCATAACCTTCTACCGCAAACGCGAAAAATTTTCTTTAACGACACGCGATCTCGCATTTCACCGCCGTTGGCCCAAAATGTCTCGAGTTTTAAATATTGGAGAACATCGAAAAAATTTCAACTTCTTAATTTAGAGCCTCGCCTTCCTCTTTTCCATTTCCTTTTCTCTCCGGAGGAGAGAAATCCGTCCGTGGAGATATCAAACGCGGACGAATTCTGTTAGCTTTTCGTAAAACGACGGCTGGCCAACTCCAACCGACGAGTTCTAAGAGAGTCTCTCTCTTCTCACACTCTCATTCTTTCTACAAGAACGTAATTTAATTAACGCTTAACGACGCGCTCAGAGAAAACAAAGTGAGGAAGAGATTTTCCTCTGTTTCTGCGCTTTCCTCGTTTTCCACCTTCGACTTGTTTCGCAGCATCGAATCCCTCAGCCTCCATCTTCTCTGTAGTTCATCATGAAACAGCAAAAGGAGATTGGAGAGATAAGAAGCCTAAGGAAGCCTAAAAACTGTTCTTATTGAGAATAAGACCTTTGAGAATCTCCGTGTGCCCGAAATTTAATTCTATTTAAAGATGTTTACAACTTTTAAATATAAGATTTAATTCTTACAACTTTTTTAAATATAAGATTTTATTTATAACTTTTAAATATAAAATTTTTTAGATATAAAATTTAGATTTAGCCTAAAGTAGATATATCACTTTTAGATACTACTAAAATAATAATTTTATTTTTAAAAAATGTTATTTAATCAAAATTTCGTAGGATTATTAAAATATATTATTATATAATATTATTAAAATATAATTAATTCGATAGTTTAAAATTCACTGGAAAGAAAACGTCGCGCATAAAATATTCATATTCAATTCATAGAAATATTCATAGAAAAAAGTAAAAAATCGATTTTTGAATATTATAGATTACAATTAATTTGTTTCTGGAACTTAATCCTGTATTCAGGATTTCTTCTATAAATAAGATATTATTAATCGAAAGATACCATAAAAGTAACATTTCAAATCGTTTAGCAATTTTTTAAGTTTTCATTTCACGATGAATAATAAAGAACTACTTGGCGGTCGACACCATTGGAATAACTTTTACATGGTTAGAACGGTGCGGCAAAGGAGGACCTGTATGTAAATTCGCGGGCGAAAGTCGACGGCTGAAACTCGGAGAGGAAAGATCGCACTTCTAAGATCTTGTCAGGGTTCAGTTCTACCTCCGGCTCCACCTCCGGTTTCAGCGCCGTCTTGCATTCCGTCGCCTCACTCCCGCATAATGTCCCATTGAAGTTTTAGTCCTCGTCAGAATAACGGTATTACCGCGTCGATAGACTGTAAATTGCCCCGTCCTTTTGGGATTATAATGTACAGTATACACGGTGTGCCAAATCTACAGTGCGATCTTTAAATACTAAAATAATATAAAAACCTGCTTACATCTTTCATTAAGTTTAACATTCTAATTAGACAATTCAAGAAATTAAGAAATTTACTTCTAGGAAAATAATTTTTTGTTGTAATTGTTTCTTGTTACGATTGAAGTGTCACAAATCCTTTAGACTTTATACTTCGCACAAATTATAAGAGATGTAGCAGTTAAAACATCCCCTCCTCTCACAATTATCTCGCACTTCTTAAAAAGAATCTGAGATTGTTTCAGAGTTCTATTGTTTTAATCGAATACCGGTGTTTTCGATAGAAGGATTCAATTCTTATCAAAAGAGAAGAAAGGAAAAAACTGCACTTCTGTATGAGAGGTGCCTTTAAGGCGGGGATACGTCAGGACTTCGTCCCGAAGAACGACGACATACCAAGCGAAGGAGGTTCTTTGAAGAATCAGCCGGGAAAATAAATTGGCTACCTCGAATATCTCTCGCTCCAACGAGTTTCCATGTAACGTTACAAGTGTAGCGCGCGTACTTCCTGTGCGCGACGTATCTCGCGCACGTCGCGCACACGTCGGCGCAAACAAACGGAAGAATTCAAGGAACGAGGAAAAAACGAGGAAGTGTAGCACGGGACGACTGGTAAAGTGGGTTATCGTGGCATCGTCTTCGAGAGGGATCTTCGAGAATTTCTATCGTCATGGGTGACTCTTCACCACTTCACTTGGTTTTCTCCTCTTCGGCTTTTCTCCCGGATAATCGCTTGCTCGTACTCGTCAAAGCCGCAAGTCGCATTATGATTTATAAGATTTTACGGGAAAAGACGATAATAATCACGAACGTCTTAATTCGAAAGAAAATTGAATTGAAAATTTAATTCGTTCTTTTTTCTCAAAAATTTTAACTTTTTTTTCAATCTTTAGAAAAGATAAATACGTATTCCACATATTCAAATAATAAATTGTAAGTTTGTATTAGTTATTACAACCAAGTACACGTTGCAAAAGATGAGTTTATACACAGAGAATTTCAAAAAAGGATTGAAAAGGATTTGTACGCGCGTATGTATGTATATGTGAAAAAAGATGTATGAAGCTGTTTAGAAAATGTTAAAAGTAACGAAAATATAAATTTTCAATGCAATGTGCACATAGAAAGTAAAAATAAAGTTTCCAAACGCTATTTCTAAATAAAACGTCTTCAATAAGGTAGGTCTTCAATAACAAATTCCATTAAAAGAGATTCACGAACAAACAAGCAGAATATTGCATTGTAAGAGCTTCTTTTTAAACGCTGAATAGTAAAGATTGAAGATAAAAGGCAAAGAACAGAACAAAATAAAAGGAAAAATTATAAAGGTTTTAGAAAAGACTATCGATGTAATAAAAAAGTAACGCGCGTTATTTTCTGTTTCAGTAAAAATAAATGAACAATAAAGTTTATTAAATTATTTCTATATAAAATATAAAGAAAGATTAAAACATTTAGAATGTAAACTAGCATCTTTTCTGAAATCTGTTGTGTTACATATTTATTGTACAATATTAAGGTCGCTATATTTCAAAATCTTTTTTAAATCGATTTAATGCATAAGACTAAACGTCAATATATTTATAACATTAGGTTCGGTAACGATCTTTGTACGTATACGACCGCTTTTCGCAAATATATCCGAGATGATCTTACGATCAAAGAGAAGACTGAAACGCGGATAGCACCCGTTTCGAAATCCAAAGAACCTTAGGCTCCGCGTGAATTACCGCGGTATCTGATTTTGAAGGGAGGGAAGAGAAGCATGGAAACGGATTAGCGCGCGACTAGTTTGTCTTTGTATCATTAGCTTTTGACGTTAGCACCAAGAGCCGACGTGTTTCCAATATTTGCTTACATCAATGGAGTCTGCGGATTTGCGCACGCCTGGCGCATCGCAATACGTACTACTTGCCAGACTTTACAAATGCTATGGTACCTCTACAATAATGAATTCACGTATACCGTATTCCAAAAGCCATATAATTCATTGTTTTCATATAGACTTCTGGTATAGATAATTATTTTCTTAATGGAATTTTTATCATGTTGTAATATTTGCTTAATATTTGCTTTGAAATATCTGTTAATCACATCAATTATATTATATTCGTATATATTATAGTATATTCGTGATAATGATACTAATTAGATTGCAACACATCGAAATGATAACGATGCAAAACATTAATCGCGGATTACTATGTAATTATCTGCTAATTATCACATTCTGTTTCTGCTTATCATATTCATATTTATGTTAATTAATTGTAATCTGTAACAGAAGATAACCAATAAAAAAATTCTTCATTAATTAAATGTGTTTTCGAGAAATAAACAATAAAGAAATAATTAATTACACATATATTCTATATCTATTACACATACACACATCTATATTCTACTGTCGCAATTATTGATGGATCTGGCTCGGATGGATCGGAATCGACATGCTCCGACCATGATTTAAAGACACTCTACTTTCGCAATTAACGCGCGGAAATTATTATTTCGCACGCAATCAATTTGAACACGAGAAGTGGTCACGAAGTAGAACGCGAAGTATACCGAACAATTATCTCGGAAAAATCCCACGGGAATCACGACTAGGTAGGTGATCCAAAAAAGCAAAAATTTCGTTCGTGAAATTTTCGCTGATTGCTTTTCCCCTATTTTTCAAGCCGTCTCGTGACGTCCCGATACGAACGTTCTGAACCACATTCGTTCATCGACAACGTCAGACAATTAAGGCACTTCACCACTGATTCGAACAGCTCGAAGCGAAGAATAAGCAAAATTGAGACACGACATAGTATTATATCAAGTGTCCGCATAGTCACTGTTACATAAATGATCATTTCGAACATAATTTTGCTTTAAAAAAGAATAAAAAAGAAAAATCTTTCTGATTCCTTCTCAATTTTCGGAATCAAATACAAGTATTTAAACATTTTAGTAAATAAATTCTAAATTAACTTTAATCTTCAATAAAAATTTAACAAAGATCTTTTATCATGTTTTCTCTTTACCTTTACAAGATTAAATATTTTAAAAGAATAAAATAAAATTTAAAATTAAATTTAAATAAGTTTAAATAATATCATGTGAAATATGCATGCTAAATTCAAATACTGAGAAATTAAATTCTTTATTTATCTTAATGATTTATTTACTTAATTCTTGTTCTCGCTCTAATGTATCTCCAATCTTAACATAAAGGAAACACTAATGAAAACTAAATGAAACTTCAAACTTTAAATTTCTGGTAAAAATCAAATGATTAAAATTTTTAAATAACCTAAATTCTACAATTTTTAATCAAAATTTAAGAATGACGTAAAGAAATATATAACATATATAAAACAGTTTAAGAAACACGAAAGGAACATTTTCTATCTGTAAATATAAATATATTTGCTACTTCTCCATAATACAGTCTCTTCAAGATGTTCTATATAACTATATTTATTGCTGAATACGGTCGCGCTCTGTCGTCAGCAATAGTAGATGGCAACGAAACACGTTTATCACTGATGTAAATCAATTTCGTCCGTAGATCCTGCCGAAGATCTTTTCTATCCTCCTTGTTGTTCCTTCCTTCTTGCCATAATTCGATATCTGCCGGTTCGTTAGCCTCATAAACTCGCCCGCGAGCTTCACGACAGAATCGAATTTTCCGTGGCTCGACTTGAGATAACAGTCAATGACAGAGCGCGAATAAATCGGATATATTCTTTTATACCATGCTTTTCTAATCCTCTTTTTCTTCAACTTAACCTTTTGATTAATCCCCACGCGTATGTACATAACACATTACCTTTAAATAATTTTTGAGAGAAATATTTTGGCCTCATTCGTTCTAATATTTGGTACGCAATTTATGAGAATAAAATCTTTCTATCTTTTATATAAAAAAAAGAGCATAACAGACAATAAGAGCGCTAAAATTAAATAGACTAAACAAAAGTACTAAAATGTAGCAAAAACTTTGTTTATTATTTTGTTATGTATAACAATCAAGGTACGCCAACCTAAATTAAAGAAAAAATGTTAGTGAAAAAAATTTAATTTCTCAATTTAAACTTAGTATGCATATTTCGCATGATATTATTTAAACTTATTTAAAGGAAAATAAAAAAATCACACGTAATCATATCCCAAATATTAGATGATTGTATGCGCAACACGTCGCAACAGATACGAGACCGTAGATATGCTTCCACGATAACTGTAATAGATGACCTAAGGGCGACTTCCGCATCGTCACCCCCAATGCGCTTTCGAGAGTACCGAGTAACCATGAAACGTACGCGAGTTTCGTGAAAGATCGCGAGGAGGGTATATCGCCATCCCGAAGAGCACGTACGTAGCCTCCTTCGAACATTTCCGCGTTTTTACGAGCGTCGGCAAGCCTGGAGGCCTCTGACTTTTTCATCATCGCTATACTTCTTTCATAACCTCGCGTTTGTGACCTACACTTAACCAAGTTTCGATATCTCCCGTCGTGAAATGTCGACGAAGAAATAATTAAGCGAGCGCAAATAGGTTTTTTACAGCGTCATTTAATGTTAAGTATCTCGACAATATGATATTAAAATTATATTGAAGAAAATCTTCTCGAAATCAAATGAAAGTCTCCTTTTTTTATTCGCCTCTGAACAAAAGGCTATTGAAATCCCTCACTTTTTTTACAAAAGTTTTTTCTATCAGAAATTTGAATCTGCCTCGCTATTAATTATACTCCTATTTCCGCTTTATAACTTTCGCTAGCCACGAATATAATTATGGACCATGTATAATCATGAATATTATATGATGTGTGTTACACGGGGATGTAACATCGATGTACGAGAACGCATAGAAATTACAGACGGCACATGGTGACGCCGTATGGTCTAGGATCCATTAAGTCGTCGGTTAGTGCACGTGCCGCAAGGATCGAGGGATCTCACGCAAGACCCGCGGATATTGGACAGCATCCGCTGTGCTCTCCCGTGTACCTAGCGTCATTTAGCGGGATTGATGGACTAAGACCCGCGTCCAGCGTCCGTGAGGGTGCATATTATTGTACGAGATGAATCTACGAGAGGGTCCGTGACAAAAACAACGACAACGCGTATATCAAACATGAGATATAAGCTAATTTAACGAGACAAAATTTATACGTCTTTTTATTGCAGTCTATCATGTATTTCGGATTCTCTTCTGTTTTTAAAACAGTAAAAAAAAGAATAAAACATTGTGTCTTTATCAAAAAATAGCGAGTGTAATAGATTGTACATCTTTCGAGAGTACTTTTAAAAAATTAATTCCATGTAAAATTATCTTTTAAATAAGGCTATATTGTATATATATAAAATCAATAATAATTAAATAATAAAAAAAAAATTTTCCGATGACTATTATTTTTTTTTGTTAAAAATATTACCATACTTGAACTTAGTATCTTATAATTCGTCATCAAAATTCTATTTATAATTTTATGCATCATGTAACATGAAAAATTTGAAGAATCAAAATACATAAATATATAAAATGTATATTAAAATACACATATATGTTAAAATACGACACACACGCACACACAACATAAAAAATTAAAAATAAAATTCTATTCTTTAACAAAATCTTTTACGAATTATATCGTCTAAAATGAGCTTTGTCTAATATCTAATAAATAATTATAATTAGTTTAGCATATATAAAATAATATATAAACAAATAAAATATCATAATATTCTGCATATAAAGATCTAAACCATTGTCAAGATCGTTATCGAATAAATATAAACCCACATCGTGCAAATATTAATTCCTTAATAAAAGGATCGAGTTTCATGTGCGTCATACGGATTCTGAGCTGATCTGCGATTCATAGATTTCTCTGGGAATTGTTGGAAGAATCTGTAATCTCGTCGAAAATGCTCCCGTAATAATTATATTGATTTTTCGTATAAAAAAAATAGATTATCTTACGAAACGCTATAGACTCAACTTGCGCACGTGACGCCATCGAAAGATACTGCTTCATATAATCCATTCGGAAATAACTTTCTCACGTGCGGCAACGGATTTCTCGAGTTCCATTCCATTCGCTAGCTTAAGTGCACGCGCAAACTTTCCGTTTCCTTTCCTTTCGATGTTCGGCGCGCGTTACGGATGAGGATCGGCGCGAATTTACTCGCAAACACGGGATCACGGTTTCTGAGAGCTTCAACTCGTCCTCCAACTCGTCAATCTGAGATAGGAGAACTCATTGGAGAAGAGTTTCAAACAAAGTTCGTCACTTTCCCAAATTCAAAGAAAAGAAATAATGTAATAGAAAATATTATTTTACTTTCGCGATTTATAACCATCTCTCTCTGTTCTTTCTTTTTCGCTCCTTTTGAATTTTTCCCAGAGTTAAAGTTTGCGTGAGGAATTCTTAATCTAAGTTTATTAAAGATTATTGTTGTGGATAATTAATGTTAAACTAATGTTCTTTTTATATAATTTCCATCCTATAGTTAAAACATCTATGTCAGAGTTTTGCATGTAACGAGTAAGAAGTTAAGCGAATCTAACGATATGAGTCACGAGTCGAGAGAGTTAAGTAGATACTAGAGAAACAAGATATCGTTACCGCTCTTTCAGCGCAGCGTCCTTGCAAGAATCCGAGAACGTGGCATCACGAAAGCCGAACAAGTTTGAATAGAGCCCGCATTCCGCATCGAATATCCCGAGAAACTCATTAAGTGAGTTGCCCCATCAAGCGAGCGAGGGCGAGAGAGGGTGGCACACAAAAGTGGAGGGTGAGGGATTGACGTGTAGATGGCAATGGCAGCTGTTTGTTCGACTTTAGACGGTTTGCAACAAAAGTATCCGACTAGTTACGAGGCCGTTTCGTTTACGTCGCTCGCTTTGCGACGAAAACGCTTATACAATAAGCATTTTACGCTTGTCCGGTTAAACTGCACTTGACTTCGAAATTATCCGAATTTACCGTCCAACTTTGACGCCGAGATAATTTACATTACTTCATGCATTCGTCTCGTCTTTCTGCTTCGAAATTATTCAGCTTTTTTTCTAGTTGCAATAAGTGGATATGATTCATGCTTCTATATATTTAATAAAAACAATGTAATTTTGTAATCAATAATACACACACACACACGCGCGCGCGCGCATGAGATAATAATAAAAAAGGAATAAAAAAAGAGTAAAAAAGAAACGTGAAAAATAAGATCTGTATGATGTATCTGCAATGTAATTGGAATCAGATGGGATTAATTATACAGGGTGTCTCGTAATGCTTGTACGTAGAACGGACTGGACTGTATCATTTTGCAATTTTTGCAATAGTAAACAAGAAATTAATTATTAAACATTGCCGAATAAACGCATATTTCGTTCGGCTTACCGCCAAATTATATGACAGCTAGACGGTCGTATCTTGCTGCGCGCTTGCATTTGGCGGTAAGCCGAATGGATTTGCGCTTATTCGTCGATCTTTAGTAATTATTTTCTCGTTAACTATCGTGAAAAATAGTACAAGATTTTTTTTATTTAAATCTGCTCTATCTGCACACAAACGTTGTCACAAGAATTACCGGACGCTCTGTATATGATACATGGACAAATTTTCTCGAATCGTAGCTCATGTAGATTGAATCATTTGAACGCTTTAACATGATTTCAGTTGCGGTATAATTTATTGGAGAAGAAATTCCTCTATTGAATTTCCAAATTGGAAATTGATGATACAAATGTATAGTTTGTAAATGAAACCTCAATAGCCAATAATAATAGCATGCTGCACTGTTTTCATAGATTGTCGATATCAGTAACAATTATTATTTTCCGACAATATTGTAGAATATTGTTATATTTTATTACTGTTTTTTTTTTTCGTGCACTATTGAATAAGTATACATGCAAACATTCCAAAATATATATGAACATTTCTTCATGTTTAAATCAAGCGAATTGCTATCTATGATAACAGCTTTCTTTTCCATCGCCAATCAAGAGTTAAAAATAAGAAATATAATTTTCTTTTATGATAACCTTCCAAGAATGAAACAAATTACTATCGCTCGTCGCGCTATCAGATATCGTTAATATGTCGTATGCGATGCAAATGTCTGATTTCTCATCATCACGTGCGATGATTCCGAAACAAATATAACAACAAACATGCACATGAGCGACAAGCGTAAAGCCCAATGATGCAGTTTTTGTGACGAATTAACCGCGTCAAAAGGCCACAGTATTTTATCAGCTGTCAGAACTTGGTGTGCGGTGTTTTTATTGAAATCATTTTTGTCTCCATTTTCACTGAGCATTTGAACATCACAAACAAATATTTTTGCGATGTTATCTAGATTCCAAACATTTAAAGTTATAGCCATATCTGTGCTATATAATGAATTATCTAAATAACTTTACCCCTTTTCATTCCAATTCCATTAAGAATTTGAAAACCTTTTAAGAGATAAACTAAAATATATTAGTTTATTCAGAGATACGAGATAAGAATGTCAAATACTTCTCTCTGATTATATGTCGATATTTAACAAAGTATAAGCTAAAAGAACCGACAATTTGATTTAATAAAGATAAAGTGAGTATGAATTAACTTTTTTTGATAAGCAATTTTGCGTTTTAACCCAAGATAGAATCTTTTTAAAATGATAATAAAAAATACTGGAATTGTACAAAAGCTTCTCTCACGTGTTGGAAATTTGTATGTACGTTTCTCGTCATTAAGCGAAAATCATCGGACAGAGAGAAGGTTTTGTTGAATCCAATTTGGACCTGCTGCACTCTTGTGTTCCTGTCAACTGGGTCGAACACCATTGAGAGAACTAGTCGGTGACTAAAGATCAACGCCGACACTGCCGGATCAAATATCCATTTCCGTTTCTGCCGTCGTAAAGCGTACATCTCCATGGCTCGGAACCGGAAATGACGAGCCCCGCTTTTACGATGAAATGAGCGCGAAGAAAGAAAAATCAATTTTTCCCTGAACTACTTTTTAGATTAATAATTTAACCGGTCTTCTAGCAAATTTCATTAAACGATATGAATCATGATTACTTCAAAGGACAATCTGTGTCCTGAATTGTAACAGTGACTTCCCATACAGCACAAAATGTTGAAAGAATATTGCTGAGACGATGCAATGTTGAATGTTAAAGTAAATGTTTTTTCAACATTGAATCTACGTTAATTTTTCTTGATTGATTGTTGATGTTGGTTAACATTGAAACAACATTGAACAAATTATCAAAATCGCTCGGGAGCAGTATGCAGCAGTAGATGAACACGGAATAATATTTCTCATAAGTAAAAACTATACGGGATAAAATAAAAGGCGTAGCATTATAAGAAACATAGCATTATTATTCTTCACTCGTGTTCTAAAATAATTTTTTGGAGGAATTTAAAGACTCGAAGATGAAAGTAAATGAAATGTATTTTTACAATATTTCGTTTAATTTTGTGTAAAAATTAATTCAGGCACCTAATATTCTTGCAAATTATATGATATTGAATAAATATCGAATCAACGTTTCTTGAATGTTGAATTGCAATGTGTGCAAGACACGGACATTACATATTTCTACGTCTTTTCAACATTGTTAAATTTATATTTTGCAACATTCACAATGTTGCAATTCTATGTTCTTGATATATTGATACAACATTTGTATACTTGTATATAGGTTTAAATCAACCTATGATGCATTAAAGCATATAAAAATTTGTAATATAATAGAATAATGATATATTGAGTCAATATCTTTTTCAGTGTTATTATTATCATTATTTTATTTATTAATTTTTACGTATTATCAAATAAATTCAAATTAAAAAGTGCAACGATAAATATTGACGCAATTTTAAAGAAATTTTATCATTTCACACATCTATGAAACGATCTTAAGTGTGATCTAGCTTGTTATCTAATCGACGGAACGCAAATTTCATATATAAAAATAACGTTCAACTTCAAGATTACTTCCTTTGTCGCCAGTCATATCTCAATAGTTGAAATAGCGAACATTAACATACGCACGTGTATTAATTTACGCCAATGGTAAGCGAGTGTATTTGCATAGTGACTGTGTAACATGTGACTGTAACATTTGACTGTATAACATGTGACTGTATAACATGTGACTGTACAACATGTGACTGTGTAACATATATTAAGAGATAAGAAATGTCTTAAATTCATTAAAATGTCCGTATTGTCTTCTACTTTTCCGCGAGAAATCAAAACTCAGTGAGCATTGTTGAGAGAAAGGCTTCTTTAAGATAATTTTTTTGTAAGATCTCATTAAAATCTTTTAAAAATGATATAAAAAAATTATCGCGTTTTGTAAGATGTCTTCGAAAAGAGTTCTTTATGATATGCACTTAGATGTTAATTTCATAACCTATAAGAATGTTATTATCTATGCGCACAAAAAGATTTTGCTGAAATACGAATCTGAAAATAATTTTGTTTGAATCAAAATAATTATGTAAGACACTCACTGGTAGAATATTAAAACTTTTTGCAGCATTGTCATTAATGCTTAAGCGTTCTACATAATTATTTTGATGATCTATAACAAAAATATTTTCAGATCTATTTAATTAAATTTTTAAATCCCTGAACAAACCTATTTTTTCCGTAAATGCTATCGCACGCTATAAAGAGATTTATATGTTCATAATTAATATTTTTATATTATATATTGTAGAAATGTTACATAGAGGTTTAAAAATTTATCTCCGAGTCAAAAAATAGAAAATTATGTAATGTATAAATGCTATAGTATCTCTCAATGCAAATACAGTATTCAATGGTCACTCGAAGTATTGCAGTTCCTGTACAATCATAGACGTGAAGCAACGCTAAATAAGTATAGTTTAGGATAAATGATCACTTGGAAATATCGACATTATTGATAGTATTCAATATGATCACTCAAACTTTATCTTTTAAACAAACATTTCCTTGATATCTATATAAAGTCCTAAGAGATTTAGGAATTCTTTTAGATGTCATCTAAATGAAAAATTGACGTATTACAGAAAATTATTGATATCATTATATTACTTATTAATATATTACTTATTAATAGCATTATATTATCTTCAAGACTATTATCAGACATTCTACTCTCAAATATGAATTCTTTTTGATAACGTAATGCTCATTGGGAAGTGTCACATTGTGACATCACTTATCGATGCATCTTCGATACAAATTCTGCTGAGTTTTATGTCATCATTACTTTCTATCTTTAAATAATTGTTCGCGCAATTCAACAAACAAAAGAGAAACAATAATTAAAAAAATTGAAGCGTGGAAAACTTCGCGCTCTAAGTAGTGTCTACAATAAGTGTAGCAAGCTTTAAGCCATAAGAAATTGATCAATCATATTTGATTATTCTCCTTACATTCGACTGTGATTGGTTAATTTTTTATTCTTCAAAGTTACTGCAGTTGTTGTACATCATTTTACTCTTTTACGCTGTTTTACGGTTTAAGATACAATACAACAGATGTGAGCGAAAAAGTTGCGATGCTTTCATATCTTGTCTAGCCCGGGCAGGTAATCGATTCTAATTTTATAATTGTGTATGAGTAATATTATAATTTAAATTAGTAAAAATCACAGATAAAAATAATTTATATTCCCTTAATATGTAATATGAAATAATAATACGGAATGTTTTTAGTGTGTCACTGGTCGATTTTTTATTGTTATAACTGCTTTGATAGCAGATAAAACAAATAATAAAACAATTTAAATTATTATTTTTGTAAGAGCAAACATGTTTTAAAATGCAAATAATAATTTTACTAATATTAATAATTAAATTAAATAGTTCCCTAATATTTTAAATAAAAATATTTTAAAATAAATAAATAAAAAAAGTTTTAAATTATTTTTCATCTCAAGATCTTAACTTATTTTCATAAAATGTAAAATATAAAAATAGTAAATAATAAATATAAATAAAAATTTAGATTATTCAAACGTCTACTATTTTTAAAAATATTTTATTATTTTTGATATAAACAAATTAAATTTAAAAATCAATATTTAATCTAAATTACAAATCGACTGTCTTTGATGCTTGATTCATTAATGAAATAGCTGAGACGCATCTGTAACAATTGGATCGTTTAACCTGTTTTTATTGACGGGTTACACGAGTGGGAAGCTCGCCAGAAAGCGTGATCACATTTTATAGTCCAATCGCACGCGTAGAATTGTATCCCGGCGCCGCGAATTGCATGATAAAAATGCATATCTGAATACGTTCTCACGAAGTACGTTTGTTTTTCTCTCTAAAGTGAACGAACGCATTCTTGGCGCAATTAGTTCCAAGAGCAACAAGAAGCACCTGGCGAAGAACGAGATCGCCAACTTAAATCGACTGGGACTTCTATTTTCGTCGTGAGAGAAGCAAGAATATCTCTATCACGTCGAGCGCAGTCGTCTTTTAGCTCGTCGCGTCGGATATGCTCGCGAGTGACCGGAATCATGACAAGATCGCCACGACAACTGGTGAGAACCCTTTCTTGCATAACATCCGGTAGTGTTAATCCACATATACTTCAAAGACAAAGTAATTCTGCTGTAGTGAGTTAACGAAGTGATGCACAAACAGGGGCAAAATGAGACTCGTCCTACAAGTTCCTATCCAGATTATCAAACTGTGAGATATTAAGAGAAAATATAATTTTACTCATTAGGCTTCTAACAGACCTATTTCTGTGTATAAATGTAAATTTTTGTACGCATATAGATTTCTGTGCTCGTCTGTGATTAACATATCACGTCGCAGAAACGATATGCAGATATAGTTATAACAAATTGTACGTATATGTGCATGAATTTTAAATGTCGAGTTTCATATATTATAAGTATCCGAGTACAAACAGACACATTTAATATTTATTTTTTAATATTTATGTTTTCTCTACAAGTCACGTTTTTGCTGGCAACTCTATAGCAGCATATCGTAATTATCAATATAATTATAATTTTCAAAGAAATTGTCGAATATCATCCTTCTTCTTGTGCTTCCTTGTCTTATCTGTAGCTAGATGATTCCTTCTGCACGTAAATATCTTTATACCCTTCCATTATATATATATATATATATATTATATATATTTTAACTGCGTCATTTGTTACATAACACATAATGTGTAATGGATACAAATTCTCATTTCGTAAAATCACTCGCTTTTCATTTTTCAGACAACGTTAACGAACCCGCCGATTTTGATAGAGCCATATCCGCGACCGGTAAGATCTCTTAACGTCATTTCAAATATATAACGATTTTTATCATTTTATTTTATTTCCCTGTCTCTCAGGTTATGGATTGTTTAACGTGCTGCTGTTGCTGGCGGTGTTACCAATCGCATGGACCGCCATTTTTGACACCACTTCCAGCGCGTTCATCTTAGCATCAGCCGAATGTGATCTCCAACTTACATTTTTTCGCAAAGGTGTAATTGTTGCATGTCCTTACATAGGTACGCATTCAAATTAGAATTAATCGAAGTAATTCTATATAAATCTGATATTTAATAGGTTTTTTTTATTTATGAAATTATAATAATTTTTTAAAAAATTACTATACTAAAAATTATCATGGCTTTGCTTTAAAGCATTAAAAAAAATTTAATTTTTAAAAACTAAAACAGTCTGAAGTATTAATAGGTTGTCGGAAAAGTCATGATCTATTATTATTGAGCTTCATTGTTATGTTATGTAATTCTTTATTGCAATTAGTCCAATTCATTTATAATCTCTATTAAAATATTATTTTATAAAATATCTCTTTAATTTTCTCATTAATTAAAGAGATATTTTAAATATTGTGATATTACTAATCTTTTGTAGCTATGACAACAACTGCTTTTGTGTGGGACTATATAACGCCCTACATAAGTATGAAAACATTGTTCATCCTCGCATTATTATGTGATTCAATTTTGAACATTGTGAGCAGTGGTGTACAGTCATACTACGTATTTCTACTAGTCAAATTTATCAACGGGATCTTGTAAGTATATGATTCTTCTAAGGAAATTTTAGAAGGAAAGAATTTGTGTTTCAGAAAAATCTCTTAAAACGCAACTGTTTTATGATTTATTTATTTATTCTGAAAAAAATATTTAACATGATTAATTTTCTCAGAAGCAACTATTTTATGATTGATTTATTTATTCTGAGAAAAATATTTTACATTTATTCATGTTAAATATTTTGGCGAAAAATTATTTTTGGAATTTCTATTTAAGAATTTCTAATTAATAAAACATTTAATATCAAAATTTAATTCTGATTAACAGAATAATATTTGTTTATGTTAGTCGAATTTTTTTCTTTTAAAAATAGTCCTCGAAAATAGTTCAAGCGCATCCTTTTTTAACCGTTCAAGGTTTATCGCACGACCTCTTCCCTCCGCAATCTTACGCCCGATAAGATGTAACGCGCGCGCATCTATGATTTACAGCGTAGGCGGCCCGTTGGCGATGGTGATGACGTATCTGAAGGAATTCCATTCGGGGAGGTATGAGCCCCGCTTCACCGTATGGACGGGATTTCTCTTCGCCGTGGCAAACATCGTACCAGCAGGTAAACACGCGATCCAGCGATATATCGCTTAATGTATGTACTTATCAACAATAATTTGTTGCTCGCAAGAGCAAACATATGTAAAGATATAGTAAAAGTTAAATCTGAGTTGAAAAAAATTGGAAAGAATTGTAAAATATCAAATTTATATACACGATAAATACCTACATAATTGCAATAATTTCCCGACTACTAAGTTTGTTTAATTTGTACTATTAATCTAAACGTTAATATAATATTTTGAGAGTGACTCATGGAAAGAGGATTTAGAAACGATCTCATATAGCTTTTACCGAGATTGGCGGAACTAGTTCAAAACTAGATTACATGTCACTATCGCGACGTCCTGTGTGCAATAACCAGTAAACTTTATCTAACAACGCTTACGATGAATCACATTGATACCGAATAGTTTCGGCTGAATGCGCGATTTATCGAAATTGTAAAGTCTCGAGAAATAAATAAATTAATTTAATTAATTAATTTTCGCTGAAAATTAATGAAGGCCTAATTCTCTATATGATTAAGATTTCCCGTTGTCACTTATCACAAAGGATCACGGATCGAAACATCGAAAGATTGTTCAATACTTTCTAGAAAAAAAAATTAATAAAAATAACATACTTTATAGGTTTGTTCTAATAAATAAACATACAACTCGACAGCTCTGGGCTTCATGATACTGCCACTGGATTGGCACTTTGATATCCTTGGCCAAAATTACAATTCTTGGCGTATATATCTACTGATCTGCTCAATACCATCCGTCCTCGGCTTCATAACGGCGATCATGTTGCCGGAAAGTCCTAAATATCTCTTGGAAATTGACAAGTCAGATGCTGCCTTGAAATTGCTTAGGAGAATGTATCGTATGAACACCCGACAATCTGCGGATACGTTCCCAGTAAGTCAAATAACGCGTGAAATCACTTTAACTTTTATTTCTGTACCTCTCACTTTTCCCTAAACTTTTATCCTTTTCAAATTGAACTATCCATTTTTACTAAGCTTTAAGCCAAAACACGCTAAAACTTAATTTAAAAAGTTTAATCTCTGAGACTTTTCAATTTTTGTTATCTTCGATAGTTTTCAAGTAAACATAAAGTGACGATCTCCAATTATGAGTTTTATAATTATGGGTCAAGTTTACAAAATTAAATATTTTACATATATACATATATTATTACTTTACATTATACATATATTATACATATTAATAAAGTTCTAAAAAATTCTTTTTGCATTTTTCAATTCTTTCGTTATTCTTGTAATATAAAATTATTTTCTCAATCTTTGCTGATATTTAAGAAAAAAAAGCGAAACAAAACCTAAACTTTAATAATTCTTGGAAATTAAGATACTTTTAAACCGGTATTCATAGTCGGTTTCTATATTTAAAACCATCTTAAGTATAATCTTAAGATGTCATAGTCAATCATAGAGCCGTATTAGCATCTTAAGACATTACTTAAAACGATCTTGAAATAAGAACCGTCTATGATTACCTTAATAGATTGTATTTACACTATTATGTTATATAAATTAAAATAATGTGAATTTTAATATTGATAAAATTTTATTTTATTGATATAAAAATAATTTTATATATTAAAGAAAACAGAGACACGAAATAATTTGCAGACTTATAATTAAGACCTATACATAAACATTTTTAAATATTTTTCTAAAATTCACAATCAGTTTATTAAATTAAACATGTAATAATTTCTTTTTAATTATAATATTTATTACTTATATTAACATTAATAATCTTTTTAAATGTTTGATCGTTAAATTACAGAATTAATAAAAATCATTTTAACCTTAAATGATCCATAATTGCAACCATCACCTTATACATACACATATATATATATATATAGAGCTACACTCGTTATTAATCGTTTTTTGGCAGAACTCAGAGCAAGATACATTCCCGTTTCTGACTCGGGCAACAACAATATTGCATTATTCGGGTGTTATTAACTTTTTACTGGCTTATCGAGCAAAACTCGTTATTTCGGATTCTAACAAATGACCGGAGATATCCTCCGCGACTTCATAGCATCTCATAGCTAGATACAAACGACACGTTTTATTTATGGCACGTCCGCAACGGGGAGAAAAAGAGCGAAAAAGCGAAGTAAAGCGGAAACGGAAGTAGAGAAAGGCGCAAATCGTATTTTCCAGACGAATGAAGGCAAAGTTACTGGGCATTACTACACACACTTCAAACGAATTTAAATTTTGCACCTCTTTTTATCGCGAAACTTTCGGACAATATATCACCATTTCGCAGATCTATTTATTCAGATCTTGATAATGAAAACAATGATAAATTTATACCGCGTTCGTGCTTTATGTATCATACATACTTATATACTCTATCTTATACTATACGTCTGTGCTTTCGTATTTTATGCCGCTCTCGCTACTACATTTAGATAGCGGTGCACAAATCGGACGCATAATTCACTCGGTGAGTCGAGAAAAGGGCGCCTTTCATCGTCGTTCCCTTCTCGTTGCAGATAAAAGCGCTGTTCGTTCAGCAAAAGATGCAATTGGCGCGTCCCGTGCTCAAGGCGAGCCTTGAGAGGATGCGCGTCTCATTGTACAACACGAAGCTACTACTGACGGCTTACCTGCCCGCCCTCTGCTTCGTAAGTTTTCTCCAATTTGGAAGTATGCTCGGGTAAGTTTGGATAAGTCGCAGCATCTTGGATGCAATAATACTCGAAAGTGATGAACATTTCTCGGTTGCGTAGATTTAACACGATGAGGCTTTGGGTGCCGCATCTCTTTATCATTCTCAACAACTTTGACGCGGAGAATTGGACGGAGGAGAGGCAGCCGACCATCTGTGAGATGCTGGACCGTCGCGTGACTTTACCGGCAAGGCGATATTTGAATTACTCGAACTTTGACGACACATGTTTCAGGGTTGGTAAAAATCACGTGACGCCGAGGCACTTTGCCGATAATCTAATTATCGTCCAAACCAATATTAAAGTGTCAATCTTGAAATAAATAAATGACTTTAATTAATAGATAATTAAATTTATTGTCGATTACTCGCAAACAAGCTTCAATTTCCTTTAATAAAATTTATGTAATAACAATTATAACGATGCTTTTCTAGTGGACCATCAATCCAGTAATTTATCAAAATTCCACCGTCATCGCGACATCAGCCGTTATATTCTCATTTCTCGCCGGATTCATAATGACTACCCAGCTTCGAAAACAGATCATAATACGTAAGATATTATATCGTTACACATTTAGTGTGTCAAATTAAAAAATATCATTTCTTCTAATTTTTTACTAAGAAGAAAAAATTAACATAAATTATCTTACAAACAATAATTACAATAATAATTGCTGTAAAAAAATGGAACTATTTATAGTTACATAACAAAATATTTTTTTCTTCTTTTTAAAAAGAATGTCAATCTTCTTTGTGTACACGAAAAGAACAGTTTTGCTAAAATATCTAAAAATGTAGCTAGATATAAATTTGAAAATAATTTTGTTTGAACCATCGAATTATGTAAATATTTTGTAAAATTTTGTAATTTTAATTATGTAAAATTTTAAACCGACTAAAATATTAAAACTTTTTGCAGCATTGTCATCGACGTGTTAGCTTAAGCGTTTTACATAATTATTTTAAAGGTCCACAATTATTTTCGAATCTGTATCTGATTAAATTTTTAGATACTTCAGCAAAATCGTTCTTTCCATATTTTTTATATATTCTTGCTACGTGACATAGAATTAGCTGAGAGTTATCTATGGGACGATTGTTTGTCGGGAATAATCCGTAAATTAACGGATACAACACCATTGTTGCAGTCATGACCTTCCTGATATCGTTGGCAAGCAGTTTCGGAATAAATTGGGCACAGTCTCCGCCGTATATGCTGACACTGGCGGCGGCGGTTATCGTGACGACAAGAATAGCGGGTAATATCGTTACCGCGGTGAATGTCGACGTTATTCCCGTCCCATTAAGGTAATGCCGCGCGAATATATAAGCATGTCTCTTTGACGCGCGCGACCATATCCTCCGCACTCTCGCCCGCGCGATTCCCGTGTAATTCCGGAGAAATTAATTGCGCCACGTGCAACCACGTGGCAGATGTGGCGAGCACGCGAACGGCAACAATCTCGGGACTTATCGAGCGCGATTCTCGATTCACCGCTTATCATCGTCCGTATCCGTTAACGCGAGATACGTCAACGCGAGATAAATATAATCGGTCGACAGAAATTGATCTTTTTGTTGCAGAGCCACGAGCATCAGCATCCTCATGATCATTGGAAACATTGCCGCTTTCGTAGGAAATCTGATTTTCTCCGCGCTTCTGGAGACCGGGTGTCTCATCGCTTTCATAGGATTTGGTTGTTTCTTCCTCGGTACGATTAATGCAACGCATATCAGTTTAATTCTTTCGATACGATTCGTGTCATAAATAATAGATAAAATATTATATTTTGAGATTGTTTGCATTAAAGATTTAATCAAATAATTATTTCGAAAGTGCAACCTCTTATCAACGAGATGACACAATTCGTAATGATAAAATTAATTTAATGTATTAAGCTATGTATCAAATTATATTGCAACGGATCTCATAAATCATTGTTACAAACATGCTCAAACATTTTAGATTAATTGGCTTAATCAGTTAACAAAATTAATTTTAACAAATTTAATCAAATTTCTTTTCTAATGTATTTTTTTTTTCGCAGTGTGCTTCTGTGTATCTCTATTCTTTCCCCAACCCGTGACAGAATCGCCGGCGAAACCTACTGAAGTTAGTACATCGAAATTGTGAAGAGCGCAACACACAAACACTTCAAAATCACTCACATAAAACTGTAAAAATTAAATGTGTGTAGTTGTTTGAAAAAGCTCTCGGCTAGACTGTGATATTTATCTAAAACAATTTATCGGAAAAAAGTTTTTAAAATATAATAAAAAATTCAACGCTAAATAAATCTGTCTCCTTTCCTTCTCGAAAGTAGACGCAATATAATTTTTTATAGAATTATATTGCGACTATCTCTTCTTTTATTCTTTCTCGATACTTCTCAGTCGAACAACGCGATATTTAATGACTCACAATAAAACAAGCACTTCTGAGTTTTATGGAAATTCGTCGTGTATACTGTTTAAAAATCTTTTCCGACGTGATGCTACAACAGTAATTTACCTTCGTAAAAGTTTATGCATTAGAAACAAGAAACGTAGATGCGAGTATAATGTTACTTTTTACGATTATAAAAATATCGCCTGAATAACGTCTTTAATCCTAACTTGAATAGCTACCTTCGTTATACACGGTGAATTTTAATAACTGGACCAACGTTTTACCATAGGAGTTATTGACTGCAACTGTAATCAACTAAACGTTCTATAGATGACAGCTGCTTGGATCGAGCGTGCGTACTGAATGCCCGAGTATGACAGTCAAGTTCTAAAGTATGAATTAAATGGCATATATCATATTTTATAGAAGCTATGCACGCTTAATTAATATATTTAACTCTTACATATTTAACTCTTTTTTTAAAACGCAGTTTAGTTTTGGACGTTTCTATTTTT
>JANQDE010000294.1:31217-42009 GCA_037157785.1 Cephalotes varians
AGACTCCACCTTCTTTCTTTTTGACAACACTATCTACAAGCAAACATTTGGAACCCCTATGGGTTCTCCTCTTTCTCCTGTTATTGCAGACCTAACTTTAAAAAGACTTGAATCCTCTATCTTAAATAATCTTACTTACAAACCTATTTTTTATTACAGATATGTCGATGACATTATCCTTGCTGTGTCTGTTCTCTCCATAACCTTTTTAAATTTAATTCGTTCCACCACAAACTTAAATTTACTATGGAAATAAGTGGGAAAGGTGACAGTTTGAATTTCTTAGACCTTACCATAATCAAAAAGAACAATGCACTCACCTTTGATTGGTTTCGAAAACCAAAACTTTTTCAGGTAGATTCCTGAATTTTCATTCACATCATTCGTTTTCCCATAAGAGAGGCACTATTTATAGTTTGATTGACAGAGTGATTCAGTTATCGCATCCAGAATTTCACAAAAACAACTTTGATCATATCATTAGAATTCTTTTAGACCAGAGCTGGGATTTAGTTGCACATTTCGAGCCGATTTCAAAGTCGACGCCCACCGTTCCCCTCTTGCCGCTCGTATCCTAGCAACATGCCGCCGAATGCTTATAAACAACGTTCGTGACGCTTCACCTCAGGAGCGTTCGAA
This sequence comes from Cephalotes varians, assembly GCA_037157785.1. Classification (NCBI taxonomy): domain Eukaryota; kingdom Metazoa; phylum Arthropoda; class Insecta; order Hymenoptera; family Formicidae; genus Cephalotes; species Cephalotes varians. The sequence goes on from JANQDE010000294.1 coordinate 31,857, forward strand.
CTCTAAGATGACATTGCAATCTCCCTAAGCTTTGAGTAGCTAATTAGAAATTTCTTTTTTTGTTTTATTTACGCTTTGCATTCAATTTTACACTAATAATTAAAAATTCTTTTGTTATATTATTAATATATTATTAATATTAGTAAAATATTAGTAAAATTGATTAAAAAGTCAGTAATAAGAAACACACACACACACACACACACACACACACACACACACATGCACGCACGCACGCATGCATACCTATATATGTACATATATAGTCACTATTATATGTACATATATAGGTATGCGTGCGTGCGTGCGTGCATGTGTGTGTGTTTCTTATTACTGACTTTTTAATCAATTTTACTAATATTTTACTAATATTAATAATATTAGTAACAAAAGAATTTTTAATTACTAGCGTAAAATTGAATGCAAAGCGTAAATAAAAAAAAAAGGAAATTTTTAATTAGCTACTCAAAGCTCAGGGAGATTGCAATGTCATCTTAGAGTTCGAACGYTCCTGAGGTGAAGCGTCACGAACGTTGTTTATAAGCATTCAGCGGCACGTTGCTAGGATACGAGCGGCAAGAGGGGAACGGTGGGCATCGACTCTGAAATCGGCTCGAAATGTGCAACTAAATCCCAGCTCTGTTTTAGACAATGGATACCCTTTAGACTTGATTTTTGCTTCAATTAGAAGACGACTATATTCAAGATCACATACCAATAGATCTACAGTTCTAAAGGAAGCGGAAAAGAATTTGTTACCATATTTTACTATTCCATATGTCTCTTGCATTGCAAACAAATTCATTCATTTTTTCAAAAATATTAGTTTTTGTAATTTAGCTTTCTCTTGTTATAACAAACTCAATAGATTCATTAAGGTACATAAAGATGCCTTCCCAACTTCTTCGCTTTCTAATGTAGTCTACCAAATAGACTGCTTGGATTGCGACGCCACTTATGTGGGGCAGACTAAGAGAATTCTTCAGACTAGAATGAGTGAACATAGGAGCCATTTAAGGAGGAATCCGACATAGAACTCAGTTATTACAGATCACAGACTAAAATTTAAACACGATTTTGATTGGGATAAAGTTAAAGTTCTTGATAAAGAGACGAACTACAACAAGCGCCTCATCTCTGAGATGATTTTTATTAAGAAACAAATTCACGGTTTGAATGCACAAACAGACACCGCGCTATTAGATGCGATTTACAACGATCTTCTTCATTCGACAATATAATGTGTGGTTCCCTTCTATTATGTATTTATTGTTTCGTGCGACGTCATGTAAGAAGGATTTTATTTATTCATTCGTGTTTTGTATTTTATCCGAGCGACATTGCCTTGTTTTATACTATGTATATAATGGTCTCTTTCCTATCTTCAGTAAGTTTTATAATTTTTATTTTTGACTTTCTCTATAGTTTTATCTACTTTGACTTAATTTCAATATTTTCTTTACTTTTACTCCTAATTTATTTTATTTTATATATTTATTATAGCTTGTAGTGGACTAGACTTATGAATCTAGAGGAGAGACTGTTATCTATTTTTAATCTATTCACCGTTCATCACTGAGGAGGACTCGATATTGAGAGTTGAAACGTTTGATTATAATATATTTGATTACTACACTAAAGGAGGCTTTTTTCATCCTTCCCTTTCACGCACGGACAACAGCGGCAGGCTCTACAGGCATTCTTCTAACCTTTTTTTGATTTATTCTAAGAGCCATATTCTTTATTGTTCATTTCTATATTAATTTTAAGAGTTTAGGGTTAAGACCGAAGCATAAACCAAGCATTACACTATCAGTTTTTACCGGTAATGTACAAGAGATTAGATAGTGCTTATTTTTTTTCTTGTGGTCAAATTAGCGTAAATTTATATTTGTAGGGATTTTCCAAGGAGAAAGTAACAAAACGGTTCAATGGTATCAGTTTAATTTCATTGGGGCTACAGGTACGTCGGTGATCGGCTGCCGCGCGGAGACACGCGTTATTCCTTGAAGGAATCGAGGAAGACTGACTCCCTGACTCGAGAACCGTCACCAAAGACAAAAAAAAATCTGCTCGTCGTAACGGCCGTCGACGATCGGCAGTTCGGTCAGTGGAAAAGCTACCGAAAACGAATGCCTCGCGTTTCTGCTCAAGGCGCCGTAGCGGCGCTTAATTAAAAAACACTATAAAACATTACAATTCGGCCAGCCTGACCACTAATCGTCCTGATTATAAACACAAAATAAATTCTTCCTGGCAAATACACCACATGATATTAGTGGGATGGCAAGAATGTCGCACGCTTAATAATATAATCATACAGGAATGTAACGCTAACCTTGATACATTTTCTTTTCCGATATAATAAACGCATATACAGTAACTTACAGTCTAGATAATAAAAAAAATTACATATTTAACTTAAATCTAACCTAACCTGGTATCCAGGGTCGCATGTTTGACGCTTCCCACATTCCTTTGTAAGGAGTTTGTGTTAATTGAAATCCTTCGGTGTCTTTTATTACGTAACGGTCGTTACGGAGTACTCGATCGACTTGGTATGGTCCCTTAAAGCGAGGTATTAGTTTTAGTGAGACTCCGGGTGTGTTATCAAAATTTCGTGTCATGACTTTGTCGCCAACTTGGTACCTCTTCGCAATTTTATGTCGACGATTATAACTACGTTGATTCATTTGTTGATTCTTTTGAATTTGTTTCTCGGCTCGCTCTCTTAAATTTGACAATTCTCGATGGGTATCAAGTCGTCCGCTAAGTTCTAGCGCGTCTCGCAATTCATCAATTATAGCTCCCCGCTGGCGCATCCCAAAAAGTAACGTACTCGGGCACTCATTCGTGGCTTTTGATACAACGTTATTACATGCAAATTCTACATCTCTTAATACATTAGCCCAATGTGTACGTCGTTCATCAGCTAGCTTCGCTATCATCGGTAATATCGTGCGGTTGAACCTTTCAACTTGACCGTTCGCCTGAGGTAAAGCAGTCGCAATTTTAATGTGCTGTATATTGTGTTCTTTCGTAAAATCCTCGAACTCGCGTGATATGAAGCAGCTTCCGCGGTCAGATATAATTTGCAATGGTCGACTGTAATACTCAAAATACAACTTAAGATTTTTTATAACTTCAGAAACGTTAGTGGTTTTAGTAGCATATAATTTGACGTGCTTGGTAAAAGCATCAACTACTGAAAAAATGTACCGTTTGTAGGACGGGCCTGATCTGGAGGCTGGAGCTAGATGGTCGATGTGTAACGTAGCGAATGGCACATTACCTTTCGGTATATGCAATAATCCCTCGGATTTTCCTGAATTCGGTGTGAAAGCAATGCATTTCAAACAACTCTTATGACTACTGACTTTCGCCTTCATTTCTGGAAATCAATAACTATTCGTTATATTACGTATGGTTTTCCCTACACCAACGTGACCCATTTCATTATGGTATTTATGCAAGATGCTAGCCTCCAACGCAGCTGGAACGTAAAACAAAATTTGTCCTTGATACTTTCTGTATACTAATCCATCTCTCATTTCGAACAACTTGTGTTCTGACTGTTCTAGTTCTTTCCCCATCTTAATAATTGTCGGATCATTACTTTGACATAACGCGAGGTTTCGATCAAAAGGGTCTTGTCTTCGACTACAAATATTTGACGGCTGAGAGCGTCCACGTGTAACATACGAAGGCCTGGTCTGTGTTCCAAAACGTAATCGTAATTTTGCATTTCTAGGACCCACCGCGCAATTCGTGGATTGGTCTCCTTTTTGTTTAGTGTAAGGCTTAAAGCCTGGCAGTCCGTAATAATCTTAAATTTCAGTCCGATCAAATACGTCCGAAAACAGAGTGCATAGATAATCGATAAAGTCTCGAGTTCATAACTATGGTATCTCGATTCGACCTCCGTTGTTCTCTTTGAAAAGTAAAAAACGGGGTGTAATTTCCGATCCGCCTTTTTCTGTAACAAAATTGCTCCAAAGCCTGTTGCGCTCGCGTCGCAGTGTAATTCTGTCTCGTCATGCGGAGAATATATACTTAATATAGGTGCGTTTACTAACCGATCTTTTAATGCTTCGAAAGCTTGTTGTTCAATCTCTCCAAACCGAAAATCTATTTTCTTTTTGGTCAGGTCATGGAATGGTTTCGCAATGATTGAAAAACCTTCCACAAATTTTCTGAAATAGGAACACAATCCTAAAAAGCTTTGTGTGTCTCGTACGTTTCGCGGTACTGGAAATTTCTTTACTGCCTCGAGGCCTTGATCTGTGGGTTGGTTGCCTTCACCGGTTACTGTATAGCCTAAATAATCTAACTTTGTTTGAAGAAATCGACATTTATCTAACCGGAGTTCTAAACGATTTGCTACTAAGAGCTTAAAAACTTTTTCTAATATGCGGAGGTGATGCTCTATTGTTTCAGTCGCGATAAGAAAATCATCCAGGTATACCGATATTTCGGCGTCGATCTGGTTTTCGAATATTTCAGTGACGTAACGTTGAAATTTAAGGGGAGCACTTTTAAGACCGAATGGCATCCTGAGGTACTCGTATTGCCCCAGTGGCGTAACAAACAAGGTGTATTTAATTGAGTCCTCATGCATCTTGACATGAAAAAACCCATCTTTGAGGTCAAGTGTCGTAAAATATTTTTTTCCGGCCAACAAATCTAATTGATCTTCGATCAATGGTAATGGGAAATTATCGCGTACCGTAATCTTATTTAACGTCCGAAAATCAACGCACATTCTCGTCTCTCCATTTTTCTTTTTTGTTAGAACGATCGGCGACGCGTATTCCGACGTACTCTTCCTGATAATACCCTCGGCCATAAGTTTATCTAATATAGACCGTAATTCGTTTTTTTCGTGATAGGAGAGTCTTCGCGGTGTACAAGAAAACGGTTTGTCATTCGTAAGAGTGAGTTTTAAAACATTTTCTATCGCGGGTTTCAAAGGTTTTTGTGCATTGACATAATGTTGCTCGAATATTTTACGTGCTCGCGCTTTCACCTCAGTCGAAAGGTCCTTGTTGATTTGCATGTCTTGCGAAGTCACGCAAACACTATCATCATCTACCTCGATGTTCATGATATCAATAACTTCGTTTTCGCTTTTTAATGAGAGCTTCGCTAATTTCATAAAATCGCGGCCTAAAACCATAGGGCTTCGCATGGTTTTATCGGGTACCACCCGTAACATAATATTATTTTTTTCATTTGCAAGCGTAACTTCCGCCTCTACACGACCGATTTTAATCCGCTATCGTTCAATCCACAAAATCGTTCACGTTCCGCGTCAACTATCAAACATTTCCGCGGAATGTAACATTCTTTTACGAAACAGATTGGGCTACCTGAATCAATCAGCGCAAGAATATTTATCGCAAACTTATCGTGTCCGTTGCTTATTTGTAGCTCTACTACTATTCGCCGGAAGTCATTGTCCTCTCGCGTTCCCTGCTCGATGTAGTTGACGTCCGCCGAGGATTTGCATTGAGCCGCCTGGTGGCCCAGCTTCCCGCACTTAAAGCAGGATCCCCGCTCTCTTTTTGGCTTTGGGCAGTCCGCGATTAGATGTCCCTCTTCGTTACAGTTGAAACATCTTCGCACGTTCGGTTCCTTCAACGTTCATTGTTCCTTTCCTTGCGGCTTGTTTTTTCTTCCCATTGACTGCATAGACTATCGGCGGGATGTCTCCTTAGGCATCGATACATTTGCGAATGCAGTCAGCATTTCGTCTATTGATTTGTAACACTGCACCCTGGCCTGCGTGCGTAACTCTTGATTCGGAATCCTCGATAACATAACAAATAAGCTCTTCGTCCAATACCGGTATTCGGTTCGCCAGGGTTACTTTTTCGTGCAAGTAATCTGAAAAAGACTCGTTTGCTTTCCACATTCTTGCCTCTAGTTCGCGTCTCAAGGCTAGAAGATCTGGACGCTGCCCGTACATTCTTCGCAATTCTCGTAAAAGATCCTCGCAGCTTAACTTCGACACAATCGGCTCTTGAATGGTACCATTTCAAGGCCTTGCTAGAAAGCCTACTGCATACTAACGCCTTGGCTTGGTGCTCGTCTAATGCGTACGATGCAAGTAATTTTCTCACTTGCTTTTCCCATCGATCGAGGTCTTGGCTGTTGCCACTAAATTCACCGATCATATTCTCAAGCTCTTTCCACTTTTTTACGCCGATTCGGGTGGATACGTTCGCTTCCGACTGCGGCGTCATCCTTAAAAGCTCTAGCTCTCTCCTTAATAATTCCGCTTCGCGTGTCGCCAGATCCCTCTCCTTCCATAGAAGTTCAACTTCTTTACGGGATAACGTATTGGCTTGGGTACTCGTTCCTGTTTGCGGATCACTTGTGAATTCATCATGCTCACTTGGTGATTGAGACATGCCTAACTCTTCGTGTGAAACTCCCGCTTCCAATAGCCGTTTCACTAACTCAGCTTTCGTTCCAGTCGTGGGCAAATTCCTGTCCTTCAGCCTTTTTTTAAGATCAGCTACCGTAAGTGTGGACATCTCAATGTGTCTAAATTGATTCTCACTCAACACGATATCGTAAACTTGATTACTCGCGATTACTACTTACGAACTTAGTAACTCGCGAAATTAGCAGGCGTAGTCATAAGTCATAAAGCATAAAGTGTCGCTTCCTCGTATCTCACACGTAATCATAAGACGTAAAACATAAAACGTCACTTTTTCATAACTCACATGTAATTATAAAACGTGATCTCTTTGCGCACATCGTAAAAGTCGAATTTAGCACCGACGGAATCCCACTTCTGAATTTTGTAGGGATTTTCTGAGGGGAAAGTAACAAAACGGTTCAATGGTATCAGTTTAATTTCATTGGGGCTACGTCAGTGATCGGCTGCCGCGCGGAGACACGCGTTATTCCTTGAAGGAATCGAGGAAGACTGACTCCCTGACTCGAGAACCGTCGCCAAAGACAAAAAAAAATCTGCTCGTCGTAACGGCCGTCGACGATTGGCAGTTCGGTCAGTGGAAAAGCTACCGAAAACGAATGCCTCGCGTTTCTGCTCGAGGCGCCGTAGCGGCGCTTAATTAAAAAACACTATAAAACATTACATATTATTTAAAAAGCATGTATTTCTTTGAAAATATTCACCATTACTTGACGTGACATTACAAATTACGATAAATATTATAAGTACATAAATACCAGTACTTACTTTTTAATCAGATATCGAGGATATATGAATTTGTTTATTGTAGAAACGTTATTACTTTCGAAACAGCGAGAGGAGAAAATAAAGCATGGATGAAGGCCATAACAGATAAAAAAATGTAAGGCAGTAAGACGTAAACGATAAACAAATCGGCCAATCGCAGTAGAAAACCATAGACATATGTTCATGATTATGTCTATTCATAAAACATAAAACAATAAAATAAGCAGTAACAAATCCAAAATGATAATTCATTTATTGTTTATGTCCTACTGCTCAAGTTTTTTGTGTGTCATAACTTTAAAAATGCTACTGAACTTCGATAAAACGCGCGCAATTACGACAGTCAAGACAATAACAATGAGCTTGAAAATCTCTAGAATTCTCCAAATATTTTTCAGAAATTACCAGAGTTTCGACATGTCGCAAAGTTGTAATAAAAATCTCGGTCGACTATTTGAAACCTCCAGATCTAGCGACAAAATCATTATTACTAAATTGGCAACACTGACGCGGATAATGTGGAGCTGTTTTGGTGAGCGAAATGCTGATCGGTGGCGTTCGTGTTTGTGCGCGTTCGCGGTTTCTTTGAACTTCTGAACGGCAGAGATATATATCGGGCGCATCGTGCCGTTAGTTTTTCAGCTAGGAACGATGCTCTTGCAGGGTGCATCGTTACTTATTTTTTCGAAATGTAAGGCTCAAGACAGACATATTGAAGTCATATTACGTAAGAGCTCACGCAGATGAAAATTACATCAACGTGTGATGGTGCGCAATACGTTTATAATCTATCATATTTTCAAAGCAAATGTTCGAAATGACCCTCTTCCATTCTCTCACAAAATAGAATCCTCTTTCCAAAATTGCGCCACGTACTCGGCGCAAGAACTGTGAACTTATTGTACGGCAAGCTCGTACAATTTTGTCTTTTAGATCTTCAATGCTAATGGGTCGCGTTGCGTCCCTGATGAAAATAAAAATTGGAACGTAAGTCGAACATATAAGAAGAGCGTTTAATGTTGCGCCTCTATACGTTCGAGATCAGCTGATGTCAATATTATTGATCGGTCGCAAGAAGAATTCCATGGACGACCGGTTATTCCGCTCGCGGAGCGAGATGTTGAAGAAGAGAGACGCGGTTGCTAGGCAATGTGTGTTTGGCGCGCGAAGTGTGCGTGGCACGCGAAGGATTATCGAACGCAATATTAAGACTAAAGAACAAGAGATTTTTGTACTGATACAAGTTCCATTAAAGTTATTTCTTTTCTTAAACACGTCTTATTTATTTCCCGCGAGTGCGCGCTATTCTCGGAAAAGTGTCAACTCGTTTTCGTGGACATTTTAACGCCTCTTTTACGTTTTGTTGTTCCAATTTTCGCTTCTTAGAAGCTTCGTTTACGCTTCTGTCACTCTTCTTACATGTTTGACTTATGTTCCAATTTTTATTTTCATCATGGGTAAACTTGCTGTTTAAGATGAAAGAAAGAAGTCTAGTGTTGTAAGGTCTGGTAAACGCGGTCATTCGTGAGTACCCCGAAGACCAATCCAATGATTACTGAATTTCTTATTCAATAACATTCTTATCGTTTCGGCGGTGTATACAAGATGGCCGTTCTGTTGGAACCACATATTAATATGTAATTCTAATGACACTTCTTCCAACAAGTTGTCGTTTTGAAGAAATTTTTGGTATTCTTTGCCATTGATCTTATCATCAAAAAAATGTGCCCCAATGATGTGATCTCCAAAAATACCCGCCCAAACGTTCAATCATCTGACTTGCGTATGCTGCATCCAGTGAGGATTCTCGGTGGCCAAATTATGCAAGTTATGGCGATAGGTTGCCATTATTGTGGAAAATACATTTGTGGAAAATACGTCCAAGAATGTAAAAATGATAATTTTCCTCATTTACATTAAGGAACCATTGATAATATCTCAATCTGCGAGCTTCATCATTAATATGCAATTCTTGGGTCCGAGTTATTTTGTAGGAATAGAAGTGAGCCGATTTCAAAGCTCTGCAGATTGATGCCTGGCTAACTTCTTTATACGCCGCGGCTCGTGTACTAATTGTTGGATCGTATGTTATCATTTCTTCTATTTACGCGTTATTTATGTATCGTTATCGTTCTGTACGAAGTATAGAAGTAATGATAAAACAATACAATATTTAAAATTTTATTACCAGAAAATTTTATAAATAAATATGTATCTGCAGGCTTAATAGGCCTAAATTGCATTTTTTCGTAGCCTCGTAAAAAATTGATGAGGCTGGTCTCGCTTTGAGTATCTTCGAGCGTAAAATCTTGCAGCTTTTCGTGGTCATCGGCTGCACTTTGCATAAATGAAAATCATGTCGCACATCTCACTATTCGAAATTGTGAACTATGTTGAACGCACGTTCTCTCACGTTTTACGTAAAACACATGGGATCAAAGTGAGATATCGAAAAAACAATGAAAGAAAACAGCGACTAAACAATAACAGCAATAATTAAAGCTCGGCAGAATTATTTTATATTTTCGTGGGAGACTTTGAAAGTTTATATTTTAAAATTTCCAGAGCAAAAGTGGCCAAGCCACATATTTTCTACAGAGCTACAGTTGTAGCCGCGAAAAAATGATCAATTTCTCTCAAATATTCAAATATACAGGGTGAGTCAAAACAACCTTTTGTCCTTAAAATGTCGTATTCCTGACGTAATTCTGAGACGATTTTTCCTTTGTCAAAATTTTGTCCGAAGCTTAGTTTTTAAATTATTAAAAGAAATAGTTTGCTAATCGCGTGTCAAGTATGAGAGGTAGACAAGGGTGACGCAACTTACCGTCAGACGCGGGTGCTTACGTGGGGCGCCTGACGGCAAGTTGCGCTACACTTGCCTCTTACACTTGATTCGTGATTAACAAACTATTTCTTTTAATAATTCAAAAACTA
>JANQDE010000294.1:53750-98750 GCA_037157785.1 Cephalotes varians
TTTTCGTCTAAAAGTCCCCTATGGTCCACTTTTAGGCCCTAACATGCACATATTTTTTACGCAAAATTTTGTGCTCTTTCCAAATCCGGGATCAAAAATACGAGTTTCCATTGAAAAAATACTTGTTAATCTTAAAATGACTTTGAAAATCGACCTCAAGGTCAAGTTCAAGGTCATCAACGGTTGCCTCCCTTTGAACCCTACAACTTTTGTAGGAGTTATTTTTCGCTATCACCTATACCTTCGAAGTTATTTGCGTGGATGTATTAAAATGGCCCACCCTGTATATGCACACACTCGATGTCAATATACCGTGTGAATTCAAATGCACTATGTGAGGTGCAAATGTACATACAACAGCAACAGTATTACTGTAATAAAAAGCATATAATCTCAAGCGAATTTCATAATGAACCAACCATATACTTAGTTGTATTCGATCGCCGCCGAACAACACATAGTTATTGAATGCGATGGACGACACAAACATGAGAAAATAATAAAAAATACTGGCAAAATAATATTAAAGGGTAAATGCAGACTAACAACACCCGACGCGACAATACAGTCTAAAGAAATAATCTTTCAAACGGAGATAGAAACATACCTACTTGAACATGACACTTCTACGCGACCAAAAACCACTGACAAACAATAAAACGCTAGACAATATATTACAACACCGAGCAGAATTAGGAGAACTAAAAAGACTAGAAAACATAAACAGTAATATAGAAAACAGTGAACAGGAATTTTTTACGAAAAACCAGTTTATATATCCAATGGCATCAAGTGACATAATTACGATAATTGTAACAATCATTATAGCGTATATAATCATACAGCGAAAAAATAAAAATAAGAACGTAAGACGACCTATTGTAACGATAGAAGATAACTCCCACAAATTGTATAGACTATCGAGGCCAATATTAAAACGCAGTCAGAATACACGATATTAACCCCTTGGGTACAGATTTATTTGAAAAAATCTCCTGTTTTGTTCAGATATTTGTCGATTCATTACACGAAGTCGAATATATGTTCGTGTAGGCAAAACAAGTGCATGACGAGTCTTAGTCGTCAAATGTACCCAAGGAGTTAATTAGGATATATAAATGATTATATTATATTATTGTAAACGGGAAATCTTGTAAAGAAAATAAATAATATTGTAGAAACAAGAAAAACTTCGTAAACTCCGTTTTTCTTTAATAACGGAGAAGTATTATAGCCCGAAAGGCTATATATGATAAGTATTAAATATTAAAATAAGTGAATCGCATAGCAACCGAAATGTCCATGCAGCAAGAATTTTTATCTCCGAAACCCGAAACATTCGACGTCGTTACGCGTAGGTCAGTGCCGCGATGGGCCGGTGAAGTGCGAGTGATATCGAGTCAAGTGAAGCAAGAATAATCACACGACGGTTGTTATATTATTAACTTTATTAAATAAATCAATTGAAAGTAAATAAAAAAAGGGAGAGCGATCCTCTCATGGTCCTTGAGTCTCAACTCTTAATCCGGCAAGAATCTCAAAAAAATCCCGTGCCTCACAGAGGCACAACAATATTACATACGCTTCTTTTATTTTTTCTTTTATTCATATTATCGTGTATAGTAAGTTGTAAGTGACGTTCAAAACAATCACTATTATAAAAAGATCGTTTACAAGAACCACATTTAATACAGGGTCATCACACATGGTTGTATTATGTCCCATACAGCGATTGCATTTTCGTGAACATTTATAATCACTTATTCTAGTATAATAAGGATGTGGGGGAGGGGGATCTCCCACTACTATCACTTTGTAAAAAACGTATTATTACGGGGAGCCACCTGTGACACTAGTGCCGTAGTGGAGGGGGGTTGGCGCCAGTGACGTCATAGGCGTCTCCCCATAGTACTAGACTATTGTGATTAGAAGAATCTGGCATTGCATGGTAATGATCATCACTTCAAATACCTTTCATAGATGTCATTTAATATATCAATTCATAATAAAATAAAAATAAAACGTCACATAATATAAAATAAAATAAAATGTAAATTTATTTAATATGAACAACTTATTTATTATTATTTTTTTTATTTTCAATCTTGTTCAATAATCTTAATAAATGTAATAAGTTCTAAATTTGTTTTGAGCTTCTTTATTATGGAAAAAAACGTACCAAATTTCATTTAAAAAAATAGAAAGGACCTATTTCTCTGAAGCGCATCCTGGACATAAATTATTATCGCCATATGATAGCCTCCTTCGTCCAATTTTGATAACACAAATCTTCCTTTGAGAACCTTATAGATTCATTCAAAGATATTTATATAAGATGATATAGTTATTGACTCGTCTTGTATAGCAATTACAATACATCCTATATTTGCTAAGATTCAATAAAACTCAATAAAATTCGATAAAAATATTCAAAAAAAATATGCAATTGATTTAATCAAAAATTTTACCCAATTTTTCATTAAGATAATCCCGAAAACAATGATTATAATATCAGTTAACATTTAACTAATAAAAAAATCAGTAATTTGGAGATTAATAACATCGTATGACTAACGTATAACTTTTAAATTAACGTATAAATTATTAAACATTATTATTATAGAAATTTATGTGTGCTTTTTAGCTTTACAAATCTATTATGTCTAACATATTTATAAAAAACAAGATTTTTGTAACGTTAAAGTGTTGAATATTATAAAAATTTTTATGTATTAAATCCATCTTTTTATATAGAAAATAAAATGAATTTTTATGTATTTTTAGTAATTTTTTAACACTTAACATTTGGCAAAATATCAAAGAAATTTTATCATATTTTCAGAAAAATTTCATCAAATTTTCAAAAAAAATCTGTGAAAATATTTCAGTTCAACTTCACAGAATTTTCATCGAATATTCAACAATTTAGCTGAGATCCATTTTTAGCGAAGATGTCAGAAAAATTTCAATTAAATTTTGCTTTATGCTTTATCTTTTTTATTTTAAATTTGTTTTGTACTGTTAATATATTCAAAAAAGTTTTTAAGAGTTAAATTTATCAATAACATTTGGTTAACAAAAATTGATATCCATTAATATCCTTTTGAATAATTAACTTTTATTTAACGTTGAATATACTTTTGGACGTACTTGTACTACTATAAACATTTACCTTCGTAAATTCTTTCTTATGAGATTTTTTTATATAGAATTCAATTATACATGAAAAAATACACATTTTTATTTAAAAAAACAAAACAACTTTATAATGACCTAAGATAAAATCATATTAACATTTTTAACCAGAATAATATTTTTTGTAAATAGTAGTTTTAGATACAATCACATAATAATTTTTATAGAAGCATCTTACATAAATAAAATATAAATTTTAAAAGAAAAAGAGAGAAAGAGAGATAAAAAAATATATGAATACCTGAATCAATGTTGATAATCTTGCAAGAATTGGGGACAATGGCAAGTCGTTTTACTTCATGCTGACCAGGAATCAATTGAGTGTATATGTTAAATAATTCTTGATGTAATTCAAGTTTTAATTCAAAAGCCTTTGCTACAGCTTCATAAGTTACATCATCATGAGTAGGTCCAACACCACCAGATGTAAATACAACAGAATATTGCTTTGATGCATTGCTTATTTCTTCAGCAATATCATTCACCTAATAAAGATTTAAATATTATTCACAATGACACAATTTATGCATTTATATAAATTTAAACATTAATAAACTGCTATTAAAAATATTAAACAATAACTTGAGCTAAGGCGAATCCGTTCTGTGGTGCAATTAGTGGTGCAATTAAAAAATTTCAATTAATATTTCATTCAATTTAACATAAAAATGGGAACGTTTCAGTTAATCTTTTAACTATCTTCAACCCGTTGCATGCAATCTAGTAGCTATTTCTTTCTTGACCGATCACATATGACTCAAATCGTTTTTGCCTGCGGATAGATGATTTCAACTAACAATCCTAAAATGTGTAATATGACAATTATATATATATATATATATATATACAAGGTGCGTCACCAAAATCCGGACAAATTGAACAATTTCTTTAAACGAAATTTTATTAACGAAAAAATTGATTACAAAAAATTCTTTTATATATCACGTAGTCACTACAGAGTATAATTATTCAATATAGCCGCCATCAGCTTCAATTATGGCCTCTATTCTCGATCTGAAACGTTTGTATACACGTTGTAGTGTAGCGTTATATCGGAGAATGCTGTTTCAATAGCAGTCCTTAATGATGTCACGTTGGGATGTCTGGACTTGTTGGTGATTGTTTCAACGACGCTCCACACGTAATAGTCCAAGGGATTTAAATCTGAGCTATTAGGAGGCCAGAATTCCTTAGACCAAAACATATCGATATTGTCTGAGAATCAGTTTTGGACCAAATGGCTCGTGTGGGCTGCTGCACCGTCCTACTGAAAAACATATGGCCTTCCTCGGTAATTCGACGCATTGTTGGCTCGCTTACACCCACAATTGATGCTAATTTTCGCAACGATTGTCCTGGATCTCCCGAAATCAGCGCTTGGATCCTTTCGATCACTGCAAGGAGCCTCGTGGTGCGTTCTTTTGAGTAACTCTTCCTCGCTAGCGTACTGGAACTTTCATTTGATTGTTCATTTGATTGAAGCACCATATTTTGCCACAAGGTCATAAACGGTTGATCTCGGATATCCAAAAAACCGAATTATTTCCGTTGGTAATCATCCAGCGCAAAGGCCTTCTACAGGTATAAAGAATTGGTTTCTTTTGAGGTAAGAGTTGCGTGTCTATAATTGTCTAATTATGTGTTATGTTCTTCCGTTGCGTTCTTGTACTGTGCGCATGCTCTCTTATCTTCATCTATGTGCGAGCGAATCCTTTTTTGGTGTAATCATATGTGCAATCATAAATATACACGGTGGACTATTTTAATCGATCCATCTAAATATCTCTGTAGGTAAGCCACCTACAGAAACATGGTTCGGACAAAAATTGTCGAGGACAATGAGGGCCATCCACCTGTACTTCAAATAGATTTTCAAGGTCAGTTGAAGGTCAAATTAATTTTTTTTAATAGAAGTCCCTATTTTTGACACCTTGACAAGATCACAACAGCAAACTACGCTATACCATCTCAAACGTAAAATTTCCTGTTCTTTCCGAATCCGGTGTCAAAAATAGGGATTTTTATTCAAAAAAATTAATTTGAAATGACCTTCAAATGACCTTGAAAATCTACCTGAAGGTCAAGGTCAGTAGTACAGGATGACCTCCATTGTCCTCGACAATTTTTGTCCGAACCATGTTTTTGTAGGTGGCTTACCTGCAGAGATATTTGGGTGGATCGATTAAAATGGCCCACCGTGTATATTCCATATAATTATAACAGAAGTTTAATTAATCCACATACCTTACAACAGGTTATGGGCCCAGGACGTAACAAATAAGAGTTTTGTATAAATATTTTTGTGGAAAAACTACGATATAGTGAAAGTTTAGAGGTTAATAAAGCACGTTGGACAGATAACGAAGATTCTCCCCCGACTGTGGGATCACCTTGACGTGGTGGGGGAGCTCCTCCGATGCCGCTAGGGCCTCCATTGGGACCGCAGGGTCTTTCGAGGCCACCGGAAACGATGGATGGCTCGTGGCATCGGTAGCTAAGAGTCTCACCGTGAAGGAAAACACATAAAAACCAGTGATAGGCGGAGGGGCCGCTCGGACGTATTCCGAAGTCTGGGCCCACGGCTTCTTTGCACGTGCCGCAATGAGCCGCCCGGAGGTAATCCGGGGTCTGGGTCCGGTGGCACTGAAGTATGGAACCCGGCGTTCCTAGACGGCGCCCCTTCCGAAGAGAGTCGCCGGATAGGCGGGAGACTTGTCTTCCCGTTGACGAACGTGCCGGTCGCCACGGCGGGTGAGGGCTTGGAGGGGGCGTCGCCTCCTCGCCCAATACCCTGTCCGTGAGGCCCCCTGCGTGGCGGCGCCCACAGCGATGCCCACAGCGGTTGCCCCTCGGAGGCGGGAGCCCCCTGAAAGCCGTGGGAATCGGGCTTCGGCCTCTCCCACAGTAAGAGGCTCAGAGTCCAGTGCCCCATAAAGCGATAGACTGTCCAAAGAATCCAAATAAGAGACAAGAACAGAAAAATCAGCAGGACAAATCTCAGAAGACCGAAGAAAAACCGAAAAAGGAATTAGCGAAAAAGGCAGAAACAGATTTATTATTTTGTAGTGCAATGGCAACTCAAATACAAGATGATATATGGTGTATTGACTCAGCTGCTTCAACTCACATGAGCAGCAGAAATGATTGATTTACGAATTATTTGAAATCGGATAAGAAGGAAATAAACTGTGCTGAATGATGTCAAATTGGCAATTGAAGGCGTAGGTAATATACAAGAAAACTAGAACTTAAACTAAAAGATACTGGAAAGATTCTGAGCGTCGACAATATGAGTTATGTCTCAGGACGAATCTGTTAAGTGTCAGTGCCATGGTGAAGAAAAATATGTCAGTACTTTTCTCTGAAGAAGGATGTGAAATCTTTAAGAAGAACAACATAAAGGTTCAAGGGGAGTCTATCTTAAAGCTGAAAGAGAAAAACGGAATCTACATACTAAGAACAAATAATAATAGACGCAATGTCCAATCATTACATTCGGTATATCAAGGATCGATCATCAGTAATGGCAAATTATGGTATAGACGAATGGGACACTTGAGTTACAGCTATTTAAATAATTTGAAGGATCTAGGGCTTCATTTCGAGAAAACTAATCTATCAACCAAGCTGTTCCACACCTAGAAGGTAAACAGACAAGAAAATCATTTAAAAAATCGAAGAGAGCAAATAGAGCCAAAGATGTTTTGGAATTAGTGCATTCAGACGTTTGTGGGCCTATGCAAACGCCATCATGGGGCGGTGCACGATATTTCCTTTATAGATGATAAAACAAGAAAGACTTTTATAGATTTCCTCAAAGGAAAGGATGAAGTGTTAAATTTCAAGAATTCAAAGAGTTAGCAGAGACACAGACAGGCAAAAGATTAAAAGCAGTAAGAACCGACAACGGAAAGTAATACGTAAATCAAGCTATGAAAGAGTTTATGAGGAAAAACGGAATATGTCATCAGACAACTGTGGCGTATATTCCCGAACAAAATGGAGTGGCTGAAGGATGCAACAGAACCATTACAGAAAGAGCACGAACTATGATCAAAGCAGCAAATTTTGACTATAGATATTGGGCGAAAGCAGTAAATACAAGTGTGTATCTAAAAAACAGATCGCCAACGAAAGCAGTTACTAATATGACCAGAGGAAGCTTGGACAGGTCTAAAACTTGATGTGAGCCACTTACGGATATTTGGATCACAAACATTTCTACATGTTCCTAATCAACAAAGGAAGAAACTGGATTCTAAAACGAAGCAGATGATTCTAGTTGGATATTGTGAGGACTCAAAAGCGTATCGATTAATGAATCCTGAAGAATACTCTGGAAAAGTTTATAAAAGAAGAGATTTTATTGAAGTCCTAGATAAATCTTATCAAAGCATTGAAGATAATAAAATTCAAAAGGATATTGAAGTAAATTCATTATACAAACAAGAAGATGAAACTCAAAAAGAAGAGATTTCTTCTAGGATATGAAAAATCTAAACCAGATCGTTCTTAGATTTCGGGAGGCTAATTTAAAAATTAATCCGAAAAAATGTAATTTGTTTGGTAAACAGGTGAAATATTTGAGTCATATAGTTTCGGCTAAAGGAGGTTCGACAGAGCCTGAGAAGACGGCTGCTGTGGCCTGTTCCTCAGAACAAAAAACAGGCTTTTTCCGAAGCTTTTTAAGGTTCTGCTCCTACTATAAGAAATTTGTCAGAGGTTTTTCTGTAGTCGCGAAACCGTTATATGTCCTGAGAACTAAACAAAATTTATTTGGACTGAATAATGTCAGGAAACGTTTGAGAAATTGAAGCGGACACTAATGGCAGCTTCTTTGCTTTCTTTTTCTTTAAAAAAAGGAAGATTTACTCGATACGGACGCATCCGGTCATGGGATTGATGCAATTGTCTCAGAAGCAAGAAGGAACCGACAAGGTTATTGCTTATATTAGGCGTATTGCGCCACTGCGCCTTCGCTCCCGTTTTAGCAATGTCGTTCGGCTTTAGAAGCGGCTGACCGCAGAAGATATTAACGGGGTTCGAATCCCGATATTAGAAAAAATCGATATTAGAAAAAAAAAGAACATTCCTTGACTACGATTGTTGGTTTTGATTTTAAAAGCACTCACGCGCACTCACGATTACAACACACTCACACACGGAAATAAAGTACAACGGGGGAGAGAGACCTTTTTTTTAGAACAGAACAGAAACCTTTTTTTAAATGTCAACCTCAGCTTTTTAAACAGGAGAGAACAATATATATTTCTTTTGCTGCGATTTTGAGATGTATATATGATGCTATCCAGCTTCTAATCATGAAATAATTATTGTTTGATCTTAACGTTTGCAAGGACGGATTTTGTTCATGAATCTTTTGCTTTTATCGGGCCAAATTTTCAAAATTTTATCAACAATTTTCTCATTTGTACGAGTTGAAGTTAAAAGATTAGCCAAAATCTATTCCATCGGTTAATCTTTCCCATTTCTTGTATTAAATTAGATAAAATATTAATTAAAATATTAATTTTTATTAATTGCGCTCTTACAGCAAATCAGTCTAAGTTATTGTTTAGTAATTTTTTAATTGTCGAAATCTTAACATTATTATTATTAAACTGTTATTATTATAAATTTAACTTAAAAGTATTATTTAGAATTCTAATAATATAAAATATTTGCTAATTATCATCAATGATTATTGCGACAAATATCACCACATGCCTCAGTGATCGAAATGACTAAGACACTCGTCCCGGAAAGTCGAGAAATTCCAGGTTCGATCCCTGACTGAGGTATTATTTTTTGCAACAAATTCTTTACAGTAATTAGGGGAAAAAGGGATTAACAAATGTTTGATTAGCATCATTATTATTAAATTGATTATTAATTCAATATCGTGATATTATTATTCTTGTTCAACTCAAGTTTCAAATCTGAAAATTTATTCAGCACGCAGTTTAGATTCGAAAAATGTATATAAATTCACACAAGAAATATTTGCATGAAGACCTAGCTTTGACCGCGTAGTGCATCTTTAATTATTTGTTGTGTTTTCACACATACCGATCTGTATTCTATTTGTTATTTTTAAATACTTGCTTTTTGATTTTATACTATATATGCGTGTGTATGTGCTTGCATGGGCGTGGATAGAAGACAGCTATCAAATTGGGTCATGATACCATGCCACAGCATATACAAGGTCCGGCACTCGAAGTGTTACCAACTTCACACCGCTATATAAGCTGTCGAACCGTTCAATGTATTTTTCTCAAATTGATATACTGTTAGTTCACTCAATTGTTTACAATCGTGCGGGAGCATTTTTGTTTATTGCGTCTTAAAAAAAATTTATTGACCATGGAATACAAACRTAATAGTGTTGTTGCGCTTTATTTGGCTGGAAAATCAAATTCAGCTATTGTTAAAGAGCTCCAGCATTTGAAAGTGAATAAAATGTTCGTGTTTCGAACCATAAATCGCTACAAGGAAACTGGTARTGTAAAAAAACGCCATGGAGGTGGTTGGAAAAAGACTRCTACTAGTCCAGATATRATTCGTAAAGTGAAGGCTCGAATTAAACGAAATCCGAGACAAAGCGCCACAAAAATYRCCAAAGAAATGCATATATCTGACCGGAGTGTTCGAARAATAAWGAAAAATCATCTTCATGTCAAGCCTTACAAGATACAAAAAGTTCATGCTCTCAATCCTACACAGATGAAGGTACGACTGGAAAGAGCGAAAGAGTTGAAACGCTTGCACACAAGTGGTGAAATTCCAAACATTGTTTTTTCTGATGAAAAAATTTTCACCATCGAACAGTTCGTAAACAAACAAAACGATCGGGTATGGCTAACAGAAAGATCAAACGAGAATTTGAATGCTYGGTTGGCCACCAGAAGCCATCACCCTGCTCAGGTGATGGTATGGGTCGCAGTAACTGCAAATGGGCGCTCTCCGCTTGTATTTTTGGAGTCTGCTGTCAAGATAAATGCCACCAACTATCGTGAAATGGTTTTGGAAGCTGCCCTGAAGCCTTGGGCACGCAAACATTTCGGTTCCAGACCGTGGACATTTCAATAAGATTCAGCACCGTCGCACAAAGCTCGTGTGAATCAAGATTGGTTGAGAAAAAATGTTCCAAACTTCATTTCGGCTCAACAATGGCCTTCAAATTCACCGGATGCAAATCCAATGGATTTTTCCATTTGGGCTATTTTAGAGGCCAGAGTTTGCACTAAAAAATATGGAAGTTTGGACTCGTTAAAGTCAGCACTTCGTCGAGAATGGGAACGAATTTCGCCAGACTACTTGCGTGCAGCGTGCGAGTCGTTTGTTGATAGGCTTGATCGAATTATTAAAGCAAGAGGAGGATACATCGAAAACTGAGATGTTTTATTAAAAATAGAAAATATCTAGAATATTTTTGCTTTTGTAGTAAATAAAAATATTGAAAAATGAATTCTCTACAGCGTTTTGAATTGGTAACACTTCGAGTGCCGGACCCTGTAGTTAGGATGACGCAGGGAAGGAACCGTGTATATGTGCGTTCAATTCTTTTGCTCAAGCAGTAGAAAAGCGCAGACAATCTGTTGTCTTTTTCTTTACGAACTATAGCCATATCTAACGTTGCCAATCTCGTAAATGCTAGCTTAAGCTTGCGGCACATGATGCTTGTTTTCTTGCTAGATTGCTTGCATTTTAGTAAATTACTAGAAATTCTACATTCTGTGTGATATAATTTTAGTAATTTATTAAAATGCAAGCAATCCAGCAGGAACACCAGCATTGTGTGCCGCAGGCTTTAAGCTCGTATCGCCGCGTTTTTTKATGCATTTGGCACAAGACACTATATGTCTTAATTATTTTTACAAAGAAACACTATGATATAGTCCCCATAGATTTTAATAATATTATTTGTGTGAATAACTTAGTATGAAACTTCATTAAACAAAAAGAGAAAACGCGCTTCTTAAGCTCTTTTCGAGAAAATTGAAGACTCTCAAGCATCTTACTCTCAAGCATCTTAGTAAGTTTTGCGGAGCCTTTAAAATGTAGAATTTCTTTCTTTTACCTTTCACCTAGAAAATTTGTTTTCGGAATTATTGTTTATTAAAAATAAAATTATTTAAAGATTTTTTTAATTTAAGGATATTTGAGAATGTTAGAATACTATAAATAATTTAACTTTTTAAGTAATAGTAGGATAACAAGGAGAATTCTAATTCAGGAGCTCCGAGGGGAGTACGGGACAGAGGAATTCTCTGAGGCGAGGGGCATGACATCATGGAGGAGGAAGGCTGATATCATTTTTTATCAGCACTTAGTGATAAACTTTTTTATCAGCGTCGAGTCACAACGGAGCTTTGAGAGTGTATGACTAATGGTGTCCCTTTATATTGATGTCATGTCGCAACTGAAAAGAGATACATCTTGGTATTCTCAAAACGATTCTTTATTCGATGTTTTTTTATAGCGCCGAGCGATATCCTTTTTTATCAGCACCGAGCTTACATTAAAATACGTTAAAATAAACACAGCTGCTGTAGCTATAAACATGGAATGGTATAAAGACGATATCCGCTCTGTCCTCGAAACAGAAAATCAGCCATGGAATGCGACTAATATCACCAGTTTAGTTTTTATGCAATCGAGAACTTGGTATACGTAGGACTAATGAACGTAGTTAGACAAAATATCGATATTCGTGAATGTGTTGATGAGTGACCGTTTGAGACATAAATTGTACAAGAGACTACAGAATAAACTTGATAATAATTAGCAATGTTTAAATGATGATATTGCTAAATTATATGTCGCGATACAAAACTAAAAAATAGAACTTGTGGAAAATGAACGTTAAAATAAATAATAGCGACCGATTTTGAAAACTGAGAAGATAAATGTTTACAATAATGACAACAGAGTTCTAGGAGTGTATGACTAATGATGTTCGACATTGTACCACAAGATCTAGAAGAAGAAGCACTGAATATCATTAGTTTAGACTTGCCCTTTTATTATAGATATGTCGATGACATTGTACTAGCGGCATCAATAGACAAAGCAACACATATTTTGAATACTTTTAACCTTTTTTATGAGTGTTTACAATTCATCATCGAATATGAGAAAGATCGCACTTTGAGTTTCCTGGATCTTTCGTTGAGTGTGAGGAATGATAGAATTTTGATCGATTGGTTCCATAAAAAAACCTTCTCCGGAAGGTATTGTCTTATTTCTAACCATCCGAGATGTCATAAAACAGGAACTATTTACAATTTAGTAGAGCGATTCTGTTATCACATCCTTTTTCTCAGCAGGAGAATCTGAAATTCTGCATTAAAGTTCTTCTTGACAATGGATGTGGACCCACTAGACTTAATTTTTAGAGAGATTTGAATTCAAACTTCAACTTTTGTCACAAGCGCGTAACTGTTAAGTCTATGATTGATTCAAACAATAAAAAATACTTTGTTATTTCATATTTACATAACATTTTTGAAACGACAGCGTCAGTGATTAAAAAATCTAATTTTATTGTTGGTTTCAAAGGAATAAATAAACTGAATAGGTTCATTAAAGTTCAAAAAGATAAAACTAATTTCATGTCAAAAAATAATGTAATCTACAAAATACTCTGCTTGCTAACTGCGACGCTTCCTACATGGGACAAACAAAGAGACAGACTCCAAACTAAGATTAAAGCATATATCAATAACATAAGGTTGGAACCATCAAGACATTCAGTTATCACTGAGCACATTTTGGAATTTAAACACTCCTTTGATTGGAAGAATACAAAGATTCTTGATTATGAACTTGTTATGGTTATAACAAGAGATTGATATCTGAAATGTTGCATATTAAACAACAAGACATGACATTAATTCGCAAAAAGATACTAAGTGTCTTATGATTCTTACTTTTGTCTACTTAATGCGATCTCTAACGGCGTATGCTGACATCTCACGGTATTACTTTTGTTTATTACACTCGACATGTTTATAATGTTCATTAGTCATTCTGCGCTTGTACGACGAGTAAAACATCTTAGAACAACTGGACATAGTTTCCGTTTTACCATCTATTTTTAAGCAAATTCACAATTTGCGTTTTCTCACTTCTGCACTGTTTTATCTTTTTGACAATTTTACAGTTTTAAAAAAAGAAGAAAAAATATCCATTATTGTACTGGACTTTCCATATTTTAAATTTTGACTTCTATCTTGACTCTACTGCTTCTCGCCCTCCAACGATGAATTGGTTGCGATACTTATACATTTGGACTTCCCCTTTTGACTCCGAACATCTACTTCTTCACATCTCTTATAATTATTTAATATCGTTCTGTCTTACATTAATTTGATCTCCAACTTTAATGTGTCTTATTTACCAACGTTTTTTATTTTTAATTTCTTTTTTCTTTTTTCTTCTTTTTAACTTACGTTTTAATCATTGTAATATTTATTTATTGTGTAATTGTATAATTCACTCGGCTGAAGATGACTAAATATAGTCGAAACGTTTCGAATACTTTTTATATCAATTATATCAATTATATGTTTATTAAATTATTAATTTATATTGTCACCTTATTGTGCTCGTTCTTTTGACTTATTACATTTATATTTTTGCTTAGCAAACACGAGCTTGAAATATACTTAATTTATTCTAATAATATTTCTTTATATTGAATATGTTGTAAAACATGTATTTATTTGGGAGCCTTGAAAAGGAGTTTAAAATGTGGAAAAGCATACAAAATAAAAAAGAGCGCTAATAATGTTACCGCATTAGTTGCTCTGTGGAAAGTAAAGCTCGAAAAAAATATATATCAGAGAAACATGAACTATTACGTTCCAATCCAACAGAATGAAGCGCGTGAGAAACTGTAAGTATTTATAATTTTCAAATTTTTTTTCATATTTATTTATTTTTTTTCTAACTCTCTATATTTTTTTTACAGAACATCTTATAATTCGGAACCACGTTATATTCCTCGTATAATGGGGAGGAGATTAGCCTTGACTACCACATCTTACAAATATTTGAATATTGGAATCAACGTAGGACCTGTATCATATATGGATATAATTCTTGGTAATAGAGGCAACCAGATACTACTGCGTGAAATGAGGACAACGATAATTAAAAGACGTACAGATATCAAGCGACTCTTAGCAATTAACCTCTGCTTCGTCACTATGGATTCATGATCTACTTATAGAACTTGTGAAAATACATAATAAGAATGTTGTAAAATTTACATTAAATAACAAATGCATGTATGTGAAACCATCGACTGTGCTATTTTTACTTGAACATGAACATTGTGTCGAGAATGTATATTTCAAGTTGTGATAGGATCTACATGTCGTAAATGAAAAATATATACAATTTGTAACCCTCTTACAACGAAATAATAATAAATGTGATGCAATCAAAATGTTATATGTGAAAAAAACTCACTCATAGATTGCGAGCTATTAGCTTACTTAGAATAATATTGTATATGATGCATTATATGGCAAATAAATGTGTGAAATTTAAAAAAAGACATTATTTTAAAATTATTTGTTCCTTGTTTCTCTCTGAAATTATATGATACAAAGGTGTGATATGTTACTATAAAATAGTTTATATGTAATGAGGAAAAAGGAATAAGAAATAAAATTGACACGTTACGTATAGCTAGCATATGTTTCTTCATGATGATGGTAATGCCACCAATTGAATAGTTTGAATACATTTGTAAAGCGCAATTTTTTACATGTTTTTGACAACGTAAGGAATGCATAACATCTAACTTATTTAGAGATTCTATATCTTCGTAATGCGTCTCGATATTTTCAACATAGACTTCCTGTTTCGCTTCATCTAGGAGCAAATCCCGCAGTCATTCTCTTATGTCCCTTGACACGACAATTTTATCATCAGTCGTCGTTGCACCCATCACCGCCTTTGTAATCAAATTTCTTGCTGTGCTGTGTGGATCCATTCCATCCTCCCATTATATCCCATGGTGATTCTCAATCATATCGCTTGGTATCTTTCCGTTTTGATGAGATCATTGGTGAATACTCCACGGTTCCGAGCATCCAAAAATATAGTGAGAAAGTTCAAATCCATCTTTGAGAACAGCAAATTCTTTCACGATAAATTGTCTTCCAACGAAGAAATGTTCTTCTTCGAAGAAATTGTCTTCCAACGCAGACATAAATATTGGTACAGACATGATTGTTATCGTCGAGAAGACTGCGATGCATCGTAGATTTTTATATCTTCAGGGAAAAGAATGATGTCGCACTTAGGTAATTTTGTGTATAACGTTGGTCAGCGGATTGTATTGAACCACGCGATTGTGTATAATGAGGCAGTACATAGTGATATTCATGATACATTCATTCATGGTACATTCTCCTTACACTCAAATTCTATGCGCACGTCCACAGTTGCGCTCTTGATTCGTTTTGCCGAGAGCAATCGATAATCACGAACCATTATGCCGAAAAGTTGTGACAGTTTGATTCGACTCGAGATAATCGTATCCGTAATAGTTTTTACAGAAACGTGCGTACATGTTATAGAGAATCGATCTGTTCTTATTGAAATCCAGATTCATATCATGGTACGGATAACATTCAGATAGAGCTTCACGTTATTTATTTAATTTGCAAGGGCCGAATCGACTCATATCCTCAGACATGATGTTTTCCCGGCCAGTGCAAAACAAAGATTACGTATCGCGTATTCTCCAGCTTATAGCGCAATCAAACATTCGTGGGGTCTTGATGATGCAATAGCAGAAACTTGTACAGATCCCACGAGCGAAAAGCCAAGCTGAAGTATCATCCGCTTTCCAGAGCACGCAGCATCAATAGTTTATTTGTTTCGTTCAACAACACATGCGGCATCCGCCACTGTAGTTTGAATAATACGATTTGCGACTCCCGCGTCGGATCGCTAATTATACAATTATTGTCATTACGTAAGCGTATTAAAATCAATTCGTGACGAGCGTTAATCACTTTGCGTCTGTAATCTTCAACATCACAAAATCCCAGTAGTAGTAGTTTAGTGAAACGCAAAAATTAAAATATCCATTTGAAGAATTTCACGGATCCCAACCAACATTCTTGCGGTTACACTTCTCTCAGATGACATAGTTACATAATTCCTGAGTGCTGGTTATATTAACGTTTCTGAGATCAATCTCCACACCGTTGAGTTCATATCGAATCTCATCGAACATAAACGCAACGCAATTATTTCCCAATGACATATCAGACTCCGCAACTGGTTTGTTTATCATCAATTTCCTCTCGATGTATAGAAAACTTTCATGTGATAATATGTATAAATCTGGCTGTTGTATGGGTATTCTTATCTCGACACTGTATTCGAACGTTGTATTAGCGAACGGATTGTACGTGTGAGTCTCGTTCTTGACAATGCGATCGTCGAAGATTGGCTCATCCTCAATATTGAGAATGGTAGTCATTTTTTAGATGTTTCGCACCGCGAATCCTAAAGATTGTAGAAATGCAAAGTTCGAGGCGTAAGTTTCTTTTTCTTGATACAATCGAATGATTGAAATTTACTACCAAATGTTGGCTTCGTAAATATTACCTTATGTCCGTTCAACACAAGCATCTCATACGCAGTGCGTACAAACACACACGCGTTATCGCCGTAACCGTCGTATGTGCAATTTAACGGTAATTTCTTCTCCTCGAAAGGCGAGCAGTCGTCCGTACAAATCGACGACGCGTATCGTCAAAGCCGAAATGCTCCGTACGATGATTGGCAAGTAAATGATCTACGCCGGTGTTTCCGATATCTTATATCCCGGTGCCACGTTCGGGGAAAATTCATGTATCGTATGTACGCGTTTGTCGTTGCTGTATGCGCTCGAAGTCACGTTACACTCTACGCGAACGTTTATGTTGATAATGATGTAACAGTAGCCCATTACGCTGGTAAATATTGCTCCAATTCACGGTCTCTTTTTTTCCTTATTTCTCGCTCTCTATCTCTCTCTCGACGCATTTCGGAGTACCCATTCGCGAC
Organism: Cephalotes varians; assembly: GCA_037157785.1. NCBI lineage: Eukaryota > Metazoa > Arthropoda > Insecta > Hymenoptera > Formicidae > Cephalotes > Cephalotes varians. The sequence continues at coordinate 71,028 of JANQDE010000294.1, forward strand.
GCGGCCGGCTCCGAATTTTCGAAGGGTGGGGAAAAATACCTCACGAAATTGCAGGTATAAATAGAGCACCGCGACGGCCGAAAAAGGACTCGGGTCCGAGCTTCGGGTGTCCTCAGAACTTCGACCAGGCCGGGTGTTCTCGGCTTCCCTGACTGGGTGTTCTTGGTTTCCTGCGCCGGACGTTCTCGGCCTCCTGCTCCGGACCGGGTGTTCTCGGTTTCCAGTGCCGGATATTCTCGGCTATCCTGACCGGGTGTTGTCGGTTTCCTGTGCCGGGTGTTCTCGGTTACCCTGACCGAGTATTCTCAGTCTCCTGCGCCGGGCGTTCTCGACCTCCTGCTCTCGACCGGGGGATTTCGGTACCGGGCGGACGTGTTACTCCCGAGACGTATATCCCCAGGCCTACAACGAGCCAACTAACCGTGACATCCTTACAGCTTCAGACCCGACGTCAAGTTCCTTTGGGTAAACGCTGACCCGGGACCCTAGATCGCACACGTCCGCTGTCGACCGCCCGCCTTACTAGTCGATTCCCGCTGCAGCGCGGCCCGGATCATTTAGATTTAAGTTAGGATTAGTTTTGCGTTATAAATAGTCTTGCGTTATAATAAGGATCCCGTGTTTTGTTCGCGCCGCGCGTTACAGTTTCGGCGAATTTAAGCTAAGTGATATTTTCACTTACGACGCATTCCAGACCGAATAAGTTTTGTTCCTGACACGACCCGTGCGTTATCCGAAATACATGTTTATTCCGCATTTCATGTCTTATTTGCGACACGTTACAATGTTTTGTTTATCATAGATTCTATCCGTACGTTCAACTTAGGCTAAGATTTGTAAGTTAAATTTCGTGTTTCAACACAATCCGCGCGTTACAATTTCGAGTAGTATAAGTAGAGTGTTGTAGTCCATTCATTTTGATACACGCCGCACTTCTCAACACAAACCGTACGATTTAAGTTAAGTTTGGTAATCTGTTCATTGTGACTCCGCCCGCTATGGGCGATCAATTATCACCAAACGCGGCGTGAGTGATACCGCGCTCAATTGCAAAACCCTCGATATGTTGACCACAGCCAATACATCAATTGCCTAATAAAAGATTTATTTTCATTACAACAAAAATAAATAGGTGTTTCGTCCTTTCTCGAACCCTGACTCCGGTGAGCCGATCCGAGCGAACGAGAAAGTCGAAACGTTACAATGTTAATCGGTAGGTCCGATTCGTGTCATTTCTAAGGCTGTAATATGTCCGAAGAAAATCCTAGCAACGATCCAATGTTGTCGAGCTTACTAAAATTTATTCTGTAGACGTATTTTATCTTGCTCTTTATCGTATTGTTATTTGTACGGAGCACTATTGGGACATCTTCATTCTCATTATCATCGGCGATGCCACGTTTTTGATCATCATCATCATGAACCATGTGTTCCTGTTTCCGTGGAATTGCATGTTTCAGAAACTCATTTATAGCTCGCAGTTCGTACGATCCCTTGGGAATCATAATTTCCATGTCGTCTTCGTCAAAGTAAAATTTATTATTCGAAGCATTCACGTTCGGTATCGTGTTGTAAGTCTCAAAGTTCATTAGAGCTCGTAATCGTCATCACTTAAATCTATGGTTGGAAAGTAGATTATAGCGAGGACGTTACTTTTCCCGGTTAGCGAAAGTATAAACGACATGATTGAAAAACTGTCCGACGAATACTGAGTTAAATAGCGCACTGTCGGATTTTAAATTCGCACACATCGATCGTTTGAAAAACTGCAGACACAATTGTCCACAGATGTTCTGGTTATAGATTTGATAGGGCGTTCGATTGTACTCTATCTTTGTCACACCATTTCCTAAATATTGTACGAGTTCTTTAGGCAGTCGAAGATTACCTATCGAAATATATCACGTGATTATCTCTTTTTGCATACGCTACTCAACGAGTGCCAGAATCCCTCGCAGCGTTCGGGTTTACGATACTCTCATTTTGACATACACAGCTTATCGGTAATGCGTTACGCATAAAAACATCTCTAAAATGTGGTACATCCATGCGTCTTGCCAATTGATCCAATTATTCGTCACATCCGCAGGAATTTTTAATGTTTTTTCAATGTTTTTTTTTTCTTTGTTATTACACCCTGTCCATGTATGGGCCAAGATATAGTCTCTGACCATATTTGTAGGGAGCGATAATCCATGACACTTCCATCGCACGATTATGACATAGCAGCTCCTCGAGTTGACGTTACGCAGCTTTGTTGTCGTTCACGGTCTTCGCCACACCAGCCGCTCCATCGATCGAAGTCCGCCCAACATTGATAAAATTGGCAATATACCGCCGCTTCGCTATCGGAAATACTCGTTTTTTCATCGTTTTCATTTTCATCTTTGTGCCCATGACTTTGTTTTAGCTTTCATTGCCGCCCAAATGGCTGTAGCAACCTTCTCTCTCTAAGAGTCGAATCTTTTATAATGAGTTTACGTGCTTCCACAGTATTCCCCCGCCGCGTATCTCTCGATAAGATCGTTACTCCGAGAATATGCAATGTCATGTTTGCGGCACACCGCGTTCAGCGGATGTGTGCCCTGATTGCCTCTGGCTGATCGTTTTTCTAAATGCGTTCCTGGACCACAGAACTGATAGCTGGGAGATGTAATTCGAAAGGAAGCGCGTTTATCGCGCGATTCAACAAATAACTATGGTCACTTTTCATCAATTTGTTTGTTACTGGCATTCGCCACAATCTTTGATTAACGGTGTGGAGCCGTCGATGTGTGTCCTCTGCCATGATTGATTGCAATGCTCGTAACAGCGACGACAGCTTCGAACTTCTGAATCTGCCTTTATATGCTCCGGAAGCTTGTCCCACAGATAGTGAATGTAATGATCGCACACTTGAAGCAGAACAGATTTCGATACAAATTGTAATCGGTGTTTAAATCGAGAACATCAGAAAGACTCGATAGCAGAACGAACATCTTTGTTACTGAGCAATTCGAAGTTTTGCATGCATATAAATAGACATTCGATCCTAACCCTCTATCTAATAGAAAATGAGGTTCGTACGACAATCATTAATGATACGCATTATAAATTGCGACGATACATTATGGACAATGGAGGACGCGGAGAAACATAAGCATGGTACGATGCTACCGAGTACGATCGTTTGCGGATATACGCCCCTCAAATTGTGGTAAAACCAACTCTCATAAGCTTGTTAGAAAGTCCGCATGGCGTACAATTCGAGAACGTATATGTATACTCGAAATTGTTGCAACAGTCGAAATATCGATATTTGGAGAATTTGTTGTCTTTGATCGACGAAATCGGCTACTTTACGTTCTCCAATAACAGTGATGTCATTCCACCGAGCAAGGCGCATCCAAATTCAATCTTCGTCTTTGGTGATGTGACATGCGATAAGCAAGATCCTGTGAGAGAATATTTCTTGATGAGCAGACACTCGCACGTTGACGTTTTTATCTCTGTCATCTCTGTCATACGTGAGAATACCTAAACATCTCATACGAGACAACGTTAATCTGTTAATCCTGTTCAAGCAGGATGGTACCAATCTGAAGCACGTATACAATGATCATGTGAATACCAACATGTCATATGAGGATTTCAGTGAATTATGTCGCAATTGTTGACAGCAAAAGTATGGATTCTTAGTGATAGATAAGGACAGTGCACTTACTAACGGATGATACAGAAAAGGATTTAACGAGTTCGCAGTGCCGCGAAGCGGTTAGTCGTTATCGATACATCAACGTTGGAAAAACGTTAACATGGCTAAGAACAAAGATATACGCGAGCGTGAGAAAGTTGTGAAGGAAACTGAAAAAACGACCGAATCGATCCGTAAAAAACGCGCTTTGAAGACCGACAAGATCGAAGAAGATATCGCGATCAAGAATCATTTTAAATCGATCATTGAGCCGCTACAAAAGATTGTTGACAACTCTAGCATGCACGCGATAAAAGACGCATGACGATGATATAAGCGTCAAAACGTCGTTTGCCCAGAAGGACGTGATACGGAGTAAGATGAGAAGGGAACGAGAAGACACTTCGGTAGATCACGCGTTAAACGAATCATATAAATTGATGCGACATACGCGTCAAACGACGTGGATTCACCGGCGATAACGTCCACACCGCATATAACGATCGAAGTTGCAAAACCGATAAATGAGGATGCTTTCGAAACCATGAATGATTCGTTCACGTCTATTCAACATCAGATGCAAACGTCGGAGGGTCGAAAAGCGTTGTCGCAAAACTTGGGTCCGCTGCATCGAAGATTTCCTGAGCGATGGTTGAAAGAATAAAGTTATAGATACCTTGTACGTTTGTCTCGATAAGGATGGAATAATGATGCTTGGTAGTAAAAAGTTTGACAATAGTGATCACATAGTTATCGACAGCGTGTGATATACTAACACACTTGGTCTTTACGAGCTTTTTTCAAGAAAGTTTCCGACTATGACGTGTACACGGAAGACGATAAACGAAAATACAAAAGTATATTGTTGGCTACAAACGCGCATAGACGCAATTACACCGAGTAGCCATTTACGGAGCAACAGAGAGTACAAGTATAGATATATAAATGCACCGTTATTAAAAGCTGAATCAACGATTGAAAAAGGATTCCTGTGCGCTATGACATTAAATGATAACGCGATCGATTATATGCACTGGGACGATCCCAATGAGCTAGTGGATCGCATGCGATTGCTCAAAGCTTTGCAGCTTTGCAAGTTGATCACAACGCGCATAATAACAAGATGCTGTCAATTATTGAGGAACTTAAGGCTGATATTATTATAAATTATTATAAATTAATTATTATAAATTAACTTACGTATCGTTGAAACAAACTAGTCGATCGGTGTCACCCCCATCGAAAAAAATATTAATTAAAAATATTAAAAATATTAATCAGCAAATTTGGGCTATCCGAACAGAGAAACGACAACAATTCCGTTGGAACGATATAGAGAAATTATGTGTACGAAAACGCTCTGTGTTGCGTCGCTACGGACTTCGATGTGAGATTATACAAGATTCAACGTGTAGTTCTACCAGTAGATGATGATGATGTCGCCAACAAACGATTCATGCAACAGAGCATGCGAATTTTGAAAGATCGACGAAATCGAGAACAAGCTAAAATCGCTTCAAAATAATGCAGACATTTCTAAATTACATATAACAAAGCATACAAACTTTCAAAGATCAATTGAATCAAATCAAAGAAGAAGATGACCATGCTCCCAAATAATGTGCAAGTAAAGATGACCTATCGCATTGAATAGATAAGACGGTGCACTGAATCTTTCCATCATTTGCGTGTCACACACTGCGAATGAATATGTCTAAAAAGAAAAAAATACCGAAAACGGCGATTGGTGAAGAAGTTGCACGCTCCAGTAAAAAGAAATTTTCCACGAAGACGCATCACAGTACGAGAAGATATAACGATTTGTGACAGGCTGACATTATCAAGATGCATCCGTACTCACATTTTAACAACGGCTACCACTACATACTTACCATCATCGATGCATTGAGCAAGCACGCGTAGACCATACCGCTCAAGAGAAAAAGTGGAAGCGAGACAGCTAACGCTATCGCCGAGATAATTCGAAAGAGTGGTAGACATCCAAAAAACTTACAACCGATATGGAAAAAAAATTTTACAACGCTGACGTGCAACGACTCGTAAAAAAACATTGCATCAATCATTATTCGATGTGTTCGGTGTTGAAGACATCGATTGTGGAGTGATTCAATCGCACGTTTAAGAACAACATGTAGAAGATATTTACGCTCAACGATAATTACAAATGGTTCGACTTGTTGTGCCGCCGGAGCAGGCATGGGATTGAGGATGATGAGCCGAAGATTGAACACTTTACTGTAACTTTTAAGCACTTATTTTATTATAATAAATTACATTGATTCTTGATCACTTGCGTAACTCTTTATTCCGCGGAACCGTACCTTACGTGACGATTCTCTAATTCAGGAATGCAATTCCGTGGCACATCGTATATATATATATATATATATATATATATATATATATATATATATATACACAAGTCTGATCGTATAGAAATAAAGAAAACTGAAACACAATGTCACGTATGCATACGTATTTTGTACAATATTTCATTGTTATCAGTAATTTTCTCAACACTTCCCGGCATTATAAATTATTTTTCTCTTTCATATACACCAAGAACTGTGGAATATTTATAATATTTTTTATGTTTCAATTTGGGGCGAATTTTTTATCATTTTTATATATGTCCTTTGTCTGGATAGGCCCTTAGTTGTTTATCGACATATTTATTTACAGTCAAATTCACATTTATTGAAACAATAAAAAATCTTGCCAAATGGGAGATTCGTGCTCTGATTCATTTTATTAACAAAAACACTAAAAAAACTTCGACGTGGCATTCAAAACAAAACAAAACAGAATTCAAAACAAAAGAAAACAGTATATGCTGTCCAAGAAGATGCTTTGCATGATATCTAAACCACTTTATATGATGATCACACTGTAGCTCAAACGGCGCAATTATTAAAAGGTTTTTGGTAGGAAATTTTTGATCATCCATCTTACAACTCCGATTTTGCATCAAGTAATTATCATTTATTCCTCCAAATAAAGAAATGACTTGCAACGCAGTGAAACTGATGAGTTGAAAAATGGTGCAAAAATTTGACAATAGACTTTTTAACATTAGAATACAGAAGCTAGTAAAAGAATATGTATAGAAAAGGATATGTAGGATATATAGAAGTCAATGATGACTATGTAACAAAATAAAATAAATGTATAATTTTCTCTTGGCTTTATTTTTATATATACAGGGTGTCCCATTTTAATAATTGCATCAAAATATTTTTTCAGTAAAGCATTTTCAGAAAAAATGTTTCAGACAAAAGTTGTTTGGGTCGAAGGGGGACATAAGAGGGTACTACTAATTTAACTTTGGGTAGCGTTAAGGTTAGGGCAAGGTCACATTAAATTTTTTAAATAAAACACAAGTTTTCAGTACATATTCTTGTAGCTTACCGCGAGAGCTTTTCAAAACACTAAAATAAAATATTTTTTCGTTAAGTACTTTTCAAGTTATAAGACTTGAAAGTTATAACACTGCCAGCATTAGCACACTCAAGATATACCACATGGAGGTTGCCCGGTCGGATTTACACCTCTTTTGTGTGTATGCGTGCGTGCGCGCGTGCGTGTGTGTGCCAGTCAATGAAGGCAAGATTGGTGGATTCTTCTGGAAGAATACAATTGAGCTACATTCAGGTCTTCAAATCAAATGTTCAAAATGTTCACCATTATTCCGTAAATATAATCGAAGTCTATTTTTAAAGTTTTCTAATACTGATCTCAGTATCTCTGAAATTATCCTTTCATAAACTCTCTTTATTTCATTCATCATGTCTAATCTGATGGTCGATTCTCGTAAACAATATTTTTTGAATAACCCCAGAAGAAAAAACCAGCGGATTTAAATCTGATCATCTTGAAGGTCACAGGACTAATCCTCTTCAACCTATCTAACGATAGCCTATCCATATGGTACATGTAACGTGGTAATGCGACGGTATTGTAACTTTCAAGCCTTATAACTCAAAAGTACACAATAAAAAAATACTTTATTATAATGTTTTGAAAAGCTCTCGAGGTAAGCTACCAGAATATGTACTGAAAAATTGAGGTTTCCATTTAAAAAATTCATAGTGATTTTTTGCCCTGACCTTAACAACGCCGCTCAAGATCAAATCAGTAGTACCCTCTAGTGTTCTCCTTCAATCCCAACAACTTTTGTCTGAAAATGTTTCGCTAAAAAAATATTTCGGTGCAACTTTTAAATGGCGCGCGCGTGCTGTGTGTGCGTGTGTGTTAAAAGTTACATGTATATATATATATGCAGGTTGAGTCACTTAAGCTCGGCTACCTGAATCATAGTTTTTGGAGATAAGAAAAAATGCTTGAAGTAAAAGTTGTTTAGTATTAAGGGAGGCATCATGCAATGGTGCAATAGTAAACATTTTTTTCCAAGTCAAACATAAAAATGTCCGCGATGTTGTCACGTAATCTTGGATAACTTTGACTAGTCATGTCAAATTAAAACTGTCCTGGAAAAGGCTACAATAGAGTAAATGTCTAATAATGCATGGTTTCATTTTAAAAAATAAAGATGATTTTCAATTATCCCCTAAGCGTTTCTTAAAAAAAAATGTTTTACCATTGCATGATTCCTCCCATTTTCTTTGTTATTAAACAATTTTTATCTTTTTTATTTCTTTTATTTCTTTTATTTCAAATATTTCTTCCTATCTCCAAAATTGTAGATATTATTCAGGTGGACAATCTTAAGTGACTCATCGCGCGCGCGCATGTATGTGCATGCGTGCGTGTATATGTGTGTGTGTGTGTATGTACGTCCAAAATGTTCCGGAGCGATTGAATATCTTGGAAAGTATGCATTTTTGAAAAAAATGTTTAAAAAAAAAATTGCAAGGTATAAAGTAATGTTTTTAGTGAGATTAACGGTTTGACCTTGAATTATGTCACAAAAATCAGGCAAAGTCTCATCAGTTTTTAAAAATAGAACATCCTATTTTTTATTAAATAACAAAATTATGTTTCTTTAAATTTTCGAGTTATGAAGATTGAATGTCAGAGTACCGCAGGCATTAGTATTACCCAAGGTATATCACCTAGAAGTTTCCTCATATTGCGCGCGCGCGCGTGCGCGTGTGTATGTGTGTGTATCATGAGAGATAAAAATGATTCGTCACTTTCTCTTCCATAGCTGAAAGATTCCAAATCCTTTCTGCTGTGTACAAGTGTGTATTTTTATTTATTTGTTTATAATAAATGTTCAAATTATTTACCTTGTACTTCTTGACAATGAGTCAATCTTAAATACACATTGGTAATTGTGTTTCTACAGGTCTCACGAAAAATAAGGCTTATCAGTTATTCGATGGCAAATCCTCGAGATCTTGAAATTTTCATAAACTTTTTTAAATAACTTCACAAAAAATCGTGATAGATCGTGTTAGATCAAAAGACCATTCAATTTCACCTTCTTCCAATCCATCTTTAAAAAAACATTTGATTCAGAAATTCACGAACAGATAAAGCAAAATCAATAGATGTTCCATCCTATTGAAAGAACCAGTAATCTGACTAATAATAATATTTTAAATTGTAGGAAGAATCTCATTTTGGAGCATAATTTCATATTTGTCGATTACCTGATTATCTTCAATGAAGAAAGGTTAATTATAATATTGTCAATAATGATTGTTCATATGGTGACTTTCTGAGAATATTATGTATGTATTTCATTAATTTAATGTGGATTTTTGTCGTTCAAATACCTGCAATTATATCTATTAACATATCCAGAAAGTTTGTATGTTGTTTTTCATCCGAAAAAATTATTCGATAAAAATGCAGATTCTTCGTTAACTTTCTGTATTATTTCTTCACAAAATATGATAATCAAAATTATCTTCGGATAACTCCTGCACTAAGTGAATCTCTTCTAAAAATTTCATGAAACAACTGTCTAACTTCTAAGATCCTTAAAGATCACCTAACCTTACATCTTTAACAATATTATGCGTCTTTTTTTAGATATTTTTTAAGAAGCGTGACAAACAAGAATTTGCAAATAGAGTCCTAAAAATAGACAACCTAAAAAGAAAAAAAGCAACTTTTTAAAAAAATCTATAAAAACAAAAAAACCTAGTTTTAAGTTGTTTCAATAAAATCCAGAATTTTTAGACATGATTGCTTATATTTGCGATAAATCTTAATTTATTTATGTAAAAACGTTATTAAAAAACTCTCTCTATTAATAAAAATTCAGAGCTTCCCTGAGTAAGTAGAACTCAGCCGCCTACTAACCCTTATCTCTCTTCACACTTCATCTCCGTAACATAAACTCCAGCCTCTTCAAAAGCTTCTAGAAATTACTTTATTCATTTTTTCGTCTTGAAAAAAATTATAAATATTCTTCAAAATATGTCAAATCAATAATCTTATTCTTCGAAACCAAATTTTTTATTATAATATGTCAAAAAAAATCGTGAATAAAAAATCTTAGAAAATTGACTTTTTTCATTCAAAAAATCATATTTCCACGGTTTTTCAATATTTTTGATTGAAAAATTGAACTGATTACTCTTAACATATGCCCATCCAAGGAAAAAATTGTGCCATTAGTTAACTTTCCAAAAAAATTTTTTTGTTATTTATTTTGAAGTACGAAGATAGTAATTTTATGATTATCAACGAAAACGAATCGTAAAGGTTTAGTAAATGTTTTCAAAGAGTTCAAGCAAAAATAATTATCAATTTTGTGAAAAACAATTATCAATATTGTGAAAAAAAAATCAGTTTATTGTGGAATGAATGACAAACGCTTTTTTTTATATTCTTTTTTATTCACACACAACCCGCACAATCAACATATATGTAAGCGCAATGATTGTCACATGGGACACTCGCATGAAGGGCACAGTAGAGGAAACTGCTATATCAAGATTGTGACGTGACGCCCTCGGGCGCCTCGTCACAAGAGTTATCGCCAGATCGAGAGAGAAATCTCGGGGATTGTCCTTTCCTTATCTGAGAAAGAGCGCTCTTCCTCACTTCTCTGTTTTGAGAAAATTTTCATTATTTATTTGAATTCAAGATTAGAAAATGGTAGCCTAGGTTGGTCGGCAACATGGAAGATGTGTATCAGGAAAAGATGGTCAATCTCAGAGTCAGGAATGCTGACGTGCTCGGGAATGCCGCCGCAAGTCCAGGGTCCAGTACGGCATCTAACTTGCCGGCATCTAACTTCTACCTAACTTGTAGCAGTAGAAATCCCAGTAGAACATGGAGCCTAAGAGTCCCCACAACCATGAGCACGAGAGTCTCCCGTGCTGCGGAACGGGTGGAATATGTAAGCAAATCGAGAGAGAATGCGAGCCTCGATCTGGCCGACCGACCCTAAGGATGGGACAAGGATCCCTACTTTACCGGTAAAGGAATGGCAAATTCCCGAAATCGGCGGAGAATAGGGGCAACGCCCGAAATGATCGAGGGACTGATCGAGGGCGCTTTCACAGCCGGGATGGATAGAATGCGCGAAAGATCTGCGCAGGAGATGAGGGGCTTATAGCTCTGACACACAGGACGCGGCAAAGCAGCAACGCGGCACGGAGCTATTAGAAAGCAAGACGGTGATTGGTTGCATTGCCGCGTTGTTGTCGCTTTGCCGCGTTGTTGTCGCTTTGCCGCGTCCTGTGTGCCAGAGCCATTAGAACGAGTGACTGCGGCGGACTCTATTCGGTGAGCCATCGTGGAGAGAAGACAAGTCTCTGAGAGCACCCGGCGAGAGCGAAAATCTTTTTGTAAGCCGCCACTCAGGTGACCAATAACTTCCACTCGGATGGGCCAAGTTCTCGCCGCAAAGACGCGTTACCGTTTGTAAGCGGCCGGAAGGAGCGGCTCCGGAAGTCGGAGGATTCTTTCTCCAATTCTTTCAGAATCTCTTTGGTAGAACGTGGATATTACGAAGTCCACCCCGAATTGCCCAGGGAAAAGCTCAAAATACCGCGCAGGGTGGGGTTCTTCTCAGAAAAACCGCCACCGACAGTCTTACGGCGTATCAATGTATCGTTTGTCCGTATGATATCGTCTATTATTTCGTTATCGTAGTATCGTTTCGTTCTTACGGTATCGCGAGCCTTGTCGTTTCATTATTGCGTTTATCGCCAGCAAACGAAAATGAATTGAAATGGACAGAGATAGATTCATTTTATTCGTGTCAAATCCAGATCCTGATCTTTTGAATCCATTTCTATCCAATTAAAGTTTCCGAATTTTTTAAAATCCATTTTAATCCATATAAAGGGATAAAAACAAAAGCGATTCTTATTCTTTTCAATTAAAAAAAAATATGTAGATCATTAATTCATTTTAATCTATCACGCGTTCTATTCTTATGTTAAAGTCTATCATTGCGTTATTGCATTACCGTTCTGTCTTTATCATTTCGTTATTGCAATCGTATCGCTGGTGTCGCGTGTCTCTAATGTTGAGTATCTCGTCGTTGCGGTACTGTCTGTACGCGATTGAGGAGATATTACCTCGTATCGTATAATTTCGACGCCTTGTTAGCGCGTTTTGTATTTTGTTATTTCGTGCGTCATTCGTGAGTTGCTACTCGTAAAGCCTTCAATCCAGAACTCTATCAACCGTGTATATTATCTTTATATTTAAATATATACATCTGTTATTGTTATCTCACTTGAGTTTGTCGTCATTGTTGCTTTTTCTCCCGAGAAAAAGCCTTCTCCTCGAGTTTGAAAGAATCCCGCCCTTCTACAGCATACTGAGCGAAGTGCGGTTGGGTAATCTTGAAGTAATAATTGAAGTAATAAAATAGTGTAAGAAAAATATTTGAGTGGCGCGATTATTCGCGCCTGGCGCCTATTCTTTTGAGTAAGATCTAACCGGAGTTACTGCGGGTATCGCTTTTATTATCAAACACATCTCGGGTATTGAATACAGTATCAATTCTGTTACTGAATATCTCGAGTATCGAATACCGTATCAATTCAGTTACCAACTATTTTAAATATAAAGCGATTACCGTTTGATACCGTATTGATACCGTTACCGAGCACTTAAAATTGAGTACCGATAATTACATTTAAATTGGGCGTGTCCCCTCGGAATTTGGCGGTCCCGAGGAATAACGCGTCGCAAAGATTACTGTGGATAATCAAACATAATGCTAATGCCAGTACTCTAACATTTAATCTTAATAACTCGAAAAATACTTAATAAAAAATTTTGTTACAATGTTTTGAATTGTTAGATTCTGAAATAAAAAATAGAGTATTTCAATTTAAAAAATTGATGTGACTTTGATCTGGGTTTTGTGACACAATTCAAGGTTAGATCACTAATATCATTAAATACACTTTATATCTTGCAACTTAGTCTCAAGCACTTTCTTCAAAAATATTACTACATACAAAAAATACTACATACTTTTTGAGATATTCTCGGAATATCTCAAACACTTTGTATATTGTTGGGTTAAAACGAAAGTTCGTGTTTTTCAATAGGCATTTGAATATGTAAATTTATTTCATGCCTGGCTGAAACATATGATATAAAGATTATCTGAAAGATAATATTTCAATGCATTTTTCTCTGCGATTTGTATGGATATGTAAATTTTAAATGTGTTTACGTTAAAAATGAAGGAAAATAAGATGCTTTTTTGTTATTGATGCCATTTTTTAATATGAAAAAATGCAGCAAGAAAGTACTGTTCATAAGTTCGCTCGGTTCAGAAGTGGCAATTTTAGAAGACCGAGAATATTCCAGACTAAATCTTAATGCTAATTAAAAATAATCCATGTCGATCCATCACGAAACATCGAAGAAATACTCCACAGATCTCATATGAGTATTGTAAGGCATTTGGAGATTTTTGGTTATGCAAAGCTGCTATAAATTTCACTTGAAAAACGCTACAAAATTTTTGTTTCAACACACACACACACACGCGCGCGCGCGCGCGCATATATAGAGTGCCATTTTGATATCTCTTTTGTTATTCAACATAGAAAAAATTTTTCAGACAAAAATAATATGGTTTGGAAAGGGACATATGATGAAAATACGGACCTAATTTTGAGTGACCTTTTCAAGGTCAAGTCAAAATCACTTAAAAATTTTTAAATCTCCTTTTTTTATTGCATATCCTTGTAGTTGATCTCGAGAGCTTTTCAAAACACTACAATAAAACTCCTTTCGGTTAAGTTGTTGATAAACAATTTAATAATTTTTGATACTAACAAGCATCTATTATTCCCTCTTTTTCGAAAGCCTGTAAAAAAATTATTGCGAAAAATAACACCTAACCCGGGTTATTTTTCACAATAATTTTTTTAGATGCTTGTTAGCATAAAAAATTATTAAATTGTTTACCAACAATTAATATGTGAGTTGTTTCCGGCTTCATGCATTGTTTCAAATCCGACAAATTACGGCGCGCAGTTCGCATGAGCAGGAGATGTAAAAGATTCACAAAATATAATTGGGCACCAAGATCCGCCAGTTTATATTGCAAGACCGATATTTAACTTCTTTGATATTTGTATTTGTTTATTTCAAAATCGGTTCTAATCTCAAATATAGTGTGTTTAAAAATTATAACATAAATATACACATTGCACATGACATTATTGCGCACATACACTTTGCACACATGATATTATTGCACATATGAAGTAAAAAAATTGTATTTACTTTGTACACAGGATATTATTATGCACATACAGATTGCACATATAAAATAAAAAAATTATGTAATTGCATATTACAAACTGCATAAAATTGTTTTGAAAAATAATATGTTTTCTTTACACCAATTGATTCGTCTCTTATTCTGTGCATAAGTGTATTAAGGTATATTTACCTGTGAGCGCAACTCAAATTGTTATTTTTAAATTGAATCTAACTTTGCGTGAGGAGTAGTAAACCTATGTGGAATCTCGTTTAGTGCTGCAAAATACATGCGTGGTTGCAATATATTCCGCCCCCCTCCCTCCCTACGGGGAGGCTCCACTATCAAAAAAACTAAACACATAAGTTTGCGTTGAATCTCGCTTTGCGTGGAAAGTTGTCCACACATATGAAATATTTTCCGAATGAAATCATGTGCGCAATAATGTCATATGTGCAATGTATATGTACGCAATAATGTAATATGTGTATTTATATTTAATGTATATTTATATTTTAATTTTTAAATGTGCGCAATAATCGCTCTGTTGGCAATTGGGAATATAGGCAAACGAAGTTGTTGGCAAAATGTTATAGACAAACGAAGCTGTTGGTAATCGGGATTGTAGGCTAACAGGACCCCATGTAAAATATCTTGTAAATTATTCATTTTTTGGTACCTCAATATTTATATGCACATGTGTTTTGAAAAGATCACTCAAAGTCAAGTTCATAGTTTCATGTATTCTTCTTGAAACCATGTAACATTTATCTAAAAAGATGTTTGTCTATGATAAAAGAGATATTAAAATGCATTATTTAAAATGAGACACCCAATATATTATTTATTAATAGTATTGTATCACTACACATTTGTAAAATAATCATAATGAAATAATACACACAATATCAGAAACCACTGTAACTTTCTGCAGTCTTATTCCAGCAGCAGTTAATTTTTTTGCCAGATATGATGTATTGGTATCAATTATTTGTCCACGTAGAATTTCATCT
Organism: Cephalotes varians; assembly: GCA_037157785.1. Classification (NCBI taxonomy): domain Eukaryota; kingdom Metazoa; phylum Arthropoda; class Insecta; order Hymenoptera; family Formicidae; genus Cephalotes; species Cephalotes varians. Next base: position 86,398 of record JANQDE010000294.1, read on the forward strand.
CCTATGACTATCAAACTTGCTGTACACGTATGATGTATCCGTTGTGACATCGCTGTAAATTCTGTTTTCACTAAAATGAAAAGAAATATAGGGAAGAATAAGTAATGATCTCTCTGTACAAAATAATATGCAATTTACAGTTTTTTCTTATTATGCATGATGCATAATACATAGATCACTAGATAAATTTTGCAATACGCGCCTTAATTTCATCATGCATCCTTAAAGTTAGTGTCTAACTAACATTAACAAGTACATTTCAATAGAAGATAATATGTCATGTTTGATTAATCAAACCATTCATAAACACTGAGCATTTGAATCAGTAGAATTCGTTAAATATGGAGACATGATCGAGACAGGATATGATAATAACAATTTTGCGAAGGATTTGACGATTGACTATAACTATTCGAATTACTATTCGATTAACTATTCGAACGAATTCAAAGCTGTTTTGAGCAACGACTATCCAACAACAGTTTTTCGGTTTATCGTGAATTTCAGCGTGGAAACTTCTCAAACGATACTCCGGGTGACATAGTAACGGAAAAAACCATAAATAAAGTGAGGCATCTTGCCAAAAATCGACGGACATCGCAAATTAAGGCATTATTATAGATTAGTGCACCAAGCATTTATAAAATTTCACATAAACAATTGCATGTTCGGAAAGTTTGTATGCTATAAGTCCCTCATTCTCTAATAGAGGAGCAAAAGGTATGTAGGAAGAAATAATGTAAAGAAAATGATAGGAAGTTAAAACGGAACTTCGAGGTATCTAAATAACTTCGTTACAGATGATGAAACTTGATTATACAACATTCGAAGTGTAAAATCAAATGGTTATTTGAAGATGAGCCTATGCCAACGCAAATGCAAAAATCTCTATTAATAAAAAAGAATAATCGTCATGTTTTTTACATCAGAGATTTGACGCGAATTGTTTAAATCAGGTTTGCAGAGCTCAAAAATCTGCATTCAAAAATAAACATCTGGCTTTTTCACAATAATGCTCGATTGCATACAGCTCGAATGACTCAAGAATTTTTGGAAAATTTTCCGGTTTGAAGTTGCTTAAGCAACCTACTTACCATACCTGATTTACGCAATTTTGATTTGTTTCCTTTTATTAAAAAAAGAACAGAGATTTTCGAGTAATAAAAAGCTCATAGAAGCTCATGTGCAGATCAACCTCCAGAAAAATAGCAGCAAATTTTCAAATTGGTTTGTTTGAAAAATAGAGAAATATATTAAATATAATGGTAATTATTTTGAAAGAATTTAAATAAATAAAGGTATATTGCAAAATCTATTTAGTGATCTATGTATTTACGATATTTATGCATTTATCTATATCGTATCTGGTATTTAATAAAAAATAACAATATATAAATGTTAGAAATACTAAATAATCTAAGGTAAGAAAGCTAAATAATAAAAACTAAACATTTTTTTGTAATATACATTTATTATAACAATTGTAAACAAAGGATGTGTGTGTGTGTATTATTGACAATGATACGTATATGTAATATTGACAAGAAATTAACATTTTTTATTATACTACATAAGTTCCAAAAGTTTCCACAAGATGGCATTCTGCAAATCTAGTGTCTGAAGTGCCTCCAGAAAGATGGAAAAAATGCTTCGACAATTGAAAAAGTGCATTCATTATAACAAAGTATTTGAGAAACAATAAAGCCAATTTCAGAAATTAATTATATGTTTTTATACGATTCTGTGAAAACTTTCGGAGTTACCTACGTATATATACAAGTATTATATTCTCTCTAATATATGTTTAATTAAAAATAGAAATGTATTATACATAATATCATGATAGATAAACGGACAATATCATATATTAAGTTTATCCATTTTCCTTTTTCTGAGTTTTCAAAGTTGTATCTGCTCCATCATTGAAGTTGTTACATCTGTTTGTATTGATACCATCAAAATTTCTTTATTTGTTTCGATTGGTTTCTTATGAGTTTGTTTAACATCAAGTTTTGCTTTAAAATTAGATTTTCGCAAATCCTCTAATTCTCTTAATAGTTGATCCATGTTGACTGTTTTATTTTTATTTGATATTTTATTTCCATTTGAGTCAAACTAATTTTAAAAAATAAAAATAATTATATTTCATGAAAAATACTTTTTATTAATGCTTATTATTATATTATTATATTTATCTTTTTTCATATCGCTTTGTAAACATATAGGTATAAATCTTTAAGTTTTTACAAAATTAAATTAAATAAGAAATATAATAAATATGAATATCTGTTTTTATTTTACTTGACAATTATAGATTGCTTAATAAATCAAAAAGTGAAAATTGTTTGACATATGTCTAATAATATATAAAGTGCAATTTTATAATAATTATTTCATATATCAATTTAAAAATTGTAAATATCCATCACTTACTTTCTTCAAATTAGTAACCATTTTTTTTGCTTTAGCTTTTAGCTTAATACTGCGAACTGTTGCAACTTTGAAAACATTTTTATTTTTATGAATCTTCTTGTTTTTTCCCATTTTTTTCTGTAACATTCGTTATAACATTGTTTATAAATAAACTGTTATAGATCATTAATGTTACTAATTTTAGATTTCTTCATTGCTGGCTCCTCGCCTTTAAATGTGTTTTGTTTCAATAAAAATGATACTCGAACCATTTGTTTATTTGGTGAAACATCTCTAATATCATGTATACTAACAATAGAATCGGTAGACAAAGTACGACCAAGTTTTTGCTCAATCAATAATCTTCCAAGCATACAAACATCATCTCCTTTATTTGCTTTCACGAAACAATATACATGAAATATAGGTGATTTAAGACAAACTTTTTTAAATTCTTCTTGTGTAAAATCAAATAATATATCCAAAAATTCAACAGCTGATGCAGGTAAATTCATTATTATATGTTCAGAACCAGATAAATCTTGAGCCCGTCTAGCCAAAATATCATCTTTGACAACTTTTCTCAAAAAATCTCTCCCATCCATATTAAAAGCTTTAAAATTATCTTTTAACTTGTTAATAGCAGCGTTTTTTTGAAGCCATTTGTAAGATTCAGGATTTAAATCATTAGCAAATACTTGAATTTTTTTACGTGCGGCAGGAATTGCAAAGGGTCCCACTCCCGCAAATACATCATACAAAACATCACCTTCCATCATAAATGTTATCATTCGTGCATGTTCAGTAGATAGACGTGGATTCCAATACACTTGTGCAAAGTCAAACTGATATATACAACCATGTTCTTTTGCAATTGTTACTGTGTTTCTTTCGCCAGCTAGAATTTCCATAGCAAAATATCGAAACGATGTATCTATTGTATTTATTTTATTTACTATTGTTCGTACATTCGCAGTTTTATCAAGAAATACTTGACCAATAATAGATTTGTATGGTAAGTGTATATCACGTAAATTCAATTGCACAATATGTCCTACTAAACTGTATGCTGTAGGAACTTCAATATCTTCCGGAAGAATTGATTTTAATATTACATCACGACGCCAATTATCATACTTTAGTGTAATGTTCATTGTACTAAAATATTCATATTGATCTACTAGTAGTTTTCTATCAATCTCAGTAATATCCTCCAATTTTGTGACAATATCAGGATTTAGATAAATAATGGCTCCATCATTTATCTTTTGAACTGATTTAAAATTACATATCTTTAACAAATATTTTTTTAACACATGTATACTTTTTGAGATAGTAATGCCACGTAACTTTAATGTTGATACAGTTACAACTGTTGTAAATGCATCACGATCCAAACACGTCATCCCACGGACAGATGCTGGAGGAACCAGCAAGGAAGTCATAGTAGTTGTATAAAAGTTGTACTGGTTATACAGGCAGCTAGATCGCCATACAACAATGAAGAATCTGCCAATTGCCATGTACAGGATCACTGCAGAACAATACAAACAATTGACCATAATATTTCATATTAGACAATTTTTAATTTAATAACAATAAAAAATATAAAAGTGTAATAATAAAATATTTATACATTTCAACTTGCAAAAAAGAAATTATAAAGAAAAGAAAATCAAAATATAAATAATATAATGAATTTTAAAATCTAATACAATTTATGTTATAATTGTTAAACACAATTTTTTTTATTCAATTTTTTAATTCAATTCCTGAATCAATTTAAATCAATATACGATGTGCCCCAAAAGTTTCCGAACTTTCATTAAAACTCACTCTGTAAAATAATAATTATAAATTTTTATTTATTCGAAATACATCCTTTCTGGAGAAATACAATAGTATATCTTTAGAAAACTCCATTAAAAGTTTTCCTTTGAAATGGCTTAGTCAAGCTCCTTAGTCAAAGCCTTCTGTCCAAAATGTCGAACTGCTTTTCCTTCAGCTTCATAGTTTAGTTTTGGGAACAAAAAATAGTTGCAAAATCTGATAAATATGGGAAGTAATTAAGGACTAGGATCAAAGCGAGAAATTTATAATAATATTTGCTCTTTGCTCTATCGTGATCTATTTCGACAAGTATCACAAAGATATCATCAACTTGTGATAAAATAATCATTAGAGAAGCTTCAATTCAACAGAATTTGTGAACAAAACTTCAACAAGGATAAAGCAATCTTATTTATATAGATGACGCCACTAATATCGTTTGTACGAAGAAAGTTCGGAAACTTTTGGGACATACCGTGTGTTTAATTTAGACTTATTCAATAAATAATCAATTTAAAAAAATCACGCCAAATACATTTTATAAATTGAAAATGTAATTAAATTTAAATCAATTTAAATCATAAAACAATCTATATATTCATGTGAATATGTTGATTAAGAATTTTTGTTGCGTTTTTAAAATGATTCTGTAATATTATACAGGTAATATATATGTAATATATCCCGTTTATCCCCCCAAAAACTTTTTTATTTTTGATTTTACAAAGAATGTTTTGGACAAAAGTTATTTGATTTGAAGACGGACACATGATCTCAATATGAGTTGTATCGTATATATCGTTTTCAAGAAATTTTAAAAGTAATTTCTTAACCCTTAAGGCGCACACGTACCTCAGAATTTCATAAAGCGCATACGGGGTCTTGCAGGACCCCACTGAAAAAAGCTGCTAAAAGCAATAAAAAGTTTTTGAAATTTTGGCGTGAAAAAAATTTGAACTATTCTTTACGGTGTAGTCTTTGAGAATTCTTTGTTAGATTGACCAAAATGTAGTTCAGTGGATCAGGAAAAAATCATGATTCGAATAATGAGAAAAGTAACATTTTTTACATAAAAAATCATAACTTTTGTAATTTTTAATATTTTAAGCTGAAAATTGAACTGGATACTCTTGAATAGTGCACTTTGGGAAATAATGCAAGGGAAAAATTGTGTTATTGTTGAGGCTTTCAAAAAAGATATTTAAAAAACTTTTATACGTGACTTCGACGAAAGCCACAGCCAAACTGAAGGTATAATGATGCTCACCAATTGCACTATCGTATATTAGTACTCACAATCTAACTATAGATAGCGACACAGGTGCTCATTTAGTCTACGCTTAAGTGATATGCTGCTTTAAAAGAAGATTAGGGTCTTCTGGTACCCCATATGCGCCTTAAGGGTTAAATAAAATTTGATTTTTTCCTTGAAATGAAAGTTATGGATCTCGTTCAGGCTTTTTCAAAACACTTCCGAAAATTAGCATTCCAGAGCCGTTCCAGAGATATGCATATTGAAATCATTATGCAGTCTCTACAACGATTCTAATGTGCACTGACACTAATGTCCAATCGAATTCGCTATTATTTCAATTATTAATTATGTTAGTTATTAATTATCTTAATTATTTATTAGATTAATAATTATAAGAGATTATAATTCAGCGAAAATAATCGACATGATAAAAAATAGTCAAATTGTTATACAATGATAACATGAGAGCAGCAGAAAGAATGTATGCCATTAGGTTTCCTGACAGACAATACGCAGGATTATGAAATTATTGCTTCGTCAAGCTTAATAGAGTCATTTAAAACATAACAAGAAGAAGATAGGCTCAAAAGAAAGTAATATTCTGGTGACGCTAGCAGCAGTAGAATAAAATTCCCATCACATCTCGACAAGAATTATTCAAAACGAGCAAGCCATCACACAAAGCACAATAAGTTGAGTATTGGGATTTAAGAAATTCCATCCCTACCACATTGCTTTGGCTCAGCAGCTCAAAACTGAAGATTTTAACCATAGGCTTCAATTTTGCAAATGGGTTATAAATCAATATCGGAAACCTAAATTTTTTCACGCAGGTTCTGTTTACAGACGAAGCAATGTTTACAACAACAGGAAAAGATCTGAACCCACAATTGCCATTATTGGTCTATTCACAATTCATAATGGTAGCGGAGCGTAGAGTACCAGCACCAATAATCAATTAATGTTTGGGGTGGCATTATTGGGATCATGAACCAATTAGACTTCATTTTTTTCAAAAGCTATTTAAATAAGAAAACTTACTTGCGATTTCTGCAAAACAATTATCAAATCTTCGAAGATATAGATCTCTGCACTCGTCAGGATGTGGTTCTAGCAAGATAATCCTGCCCACAGGAGTTGCTTGACTATCACATATCTCAACAAAAAATTCCATAGAAGATGAATTAGAATGAGTAGTCAGAGAGTACCAAAGAGTGGTCAGTAAGATCTTCTGATCTCACGCCTATACTTTTTCTTATGGAGAAAAGATGTATACGACACAACTCACAACTATCGCAGATCTGAATGCAAATTGAACGCGCTTTCCAAGATATCACTGACAGTACATTGCACTTGAAAACAATTTTTGATTTTTTACGCATGATACAATGCATTGATGCAAAATGAAGGTTTATTTGAGCATTTGCGATAAGAATTTACGTGGGCATGAGAAGCAAGGGCAACGTTAATTAAGCACCCCCTATCGTGAGAGGCACATTAATCAAGCTCAAAGGGAACAAAAACCTACTATATCCACATGTCTTTGTTTCTGGATAGCAAACTTTGAAGCTACATATCATTGGAACGGTTTATGCAAAAGACAATTTTTGGGGATGTTTTGAAAACGTCTCGACAAGATCTACAACTTTTATTTCAAGAAAAAATCAAGTTCAAATAAGAAATTAGTCACTTTTAAAATTTCTTGAAAACACATCTATAACATAACTCATATCGAAATCATGTGTCGCCATTCAAACAAAACAACTTTTGTCTAAAACATTTTTTCTAAAATCAAAAATAAAAAAGTTTTTTTGGGAAGTAAATTAAAGTGGGACATTATACAGAGTGTCTTATAACTCTTAATTAATATTTCAGGGAGTGAAAGAGGATGGAATTTTGAACTGAAAGTTCCTTTCCTAATTTTGACTCAGACCATTATTTATCGAATTATTAATGATCAAAGTTGATCAATCAGATCCGCTCAGTGCAGAAGCGTAGCATGCTATGAGATGCCTCGCGCTTACTGTACATTCTCCCAATTAAAATTTTATTCTAATTTTTCATATTAATTAATAAATAAATGAACAAATCAATAAATGGGAAAATAAATAAATACATAAGTAAATAAATAAGTAATAATAAACTTCAGTTAGAAATTTTTTCCCAATTTCTGAGTAGTTTTTTATTTATTATTTATTTAATTCAATTATTTAATTCATTTGTTTAATTAAATTATTTAATTTCCATAGCTGACCTAGCAGCAATGAAAAACAATTAACGGGAGAGTATAAAACTACTTGTCAGAGTATAAAAGAAGATTATTAGCAAAAAACATTATTGTTGCTCGTTGATAGCTCGAAGGACCAAAACTGTATGGTACAAATTATATTTCAAGTTCGCAAAATGCGAGCATCGCCGAACAGAGCCGCTCGGCAGGAGAGAAAGGAGAGCGCAGGCACTGATTCTCGTTTTGTCTCTTGTGACGATAAAGATCATGATTTAAGTGATGTTAGAGAGAAGGGAAATAATCACTTCTCCCTTTTCTCGGGTGTCACAAAGTTGATTGTTTATTGTACAAGATCACCGACCGTTATAAGTGGAATCCGTAAAGTTCTAGAATGTGCCAATCCGCGTGGCAATGGCAATTAGTGCGGGCGCACTAAGAGAGTGTTACGAACTCTTACCCGCGAGTCCCGCGACACGAGAATGTACGGAAATCCGAAGCTGGATCACGGAGATCTTGACGCGGATAGCGGATATCTTGCGAAGAGCGGATATATTGCCGGATTACGGATCGCAGTGATACAGCCATGCAGCGCGAACGATTGCGTAAATGGCCGCGTGGAGAAACAAGAGCTATTCGTTTTTCTTGCCGCTTCTTTTCTACTCAGGAGCATGGTATAAATACAAGGGTATGCTCATCCCGTATTCACCCACTGCGCAGTCAAAGTGTGACGTCACACTCGCGGCCAATCAGACCGTCCGAACAGTTCAACTACGATTAAATGGCGGCTTCTAATGCTTGATGTTGTTCGAAAAAACGTGAAGTGTCTTTTCCATATAATAATAGATCCTTTTCGTAGCATCTTTATATATGTTGTTATTATTGTTGTTTAACTACAAACCTCCCACAAAGTGACGTGAAGGGAGCTGTCAAACCTATGTAACCGAGATCAACTGGCCTATTCTGTAACCTTAATGATGTTATGGTATCGTTGCTATTACATAATATGCAATGATACTAAACCTGTGCAATGATACCATAATATCGTTAATATTACAGAATAAGCCAGGTGAGAAAAATATAATATTTTTCAGACGAATAAGATATTCATTTTTATATGTTTGTTTTGTATTAAACTTTCCTATTTTTATTGAGTTTGTAATGTTTATTTATATTATATTTCTTTACAGGATATTTATTAGTTTATTAAATATTACAAACAGAGTTTCCTACAAACTTGAAATCAAAGTAATATAGCTGATGAGAATGATGCTAATATAAGTTGTTTGGAAACAACAGTTTTATAAATTTACCGCTTATCTGTGACGTCACACTTTGACAATTTTGATTGGTCGCGTGCGCAAGAGCATACCCTTGTATTTATACCATGCTCAGGAGCTTCTGATAATCGAACGGTTGTTCGGAAAATGAAAGCACTCACGTTGAGTCGAAATTGCGCGACCGCGAGCACTGCAAACTTAAGCTCTTTCTATACTTGAAACCCGGCTTTTCCGATATGTGTTTACGCTCCGAGTTCTCGAGGAAGAAGAGGAAGAAGGCGGAAACGAAACACTGGTAAGCACGAGGTACGCGTTATTGATTAGTGACAGCGTTCCCGAAAATAATCGGCGCCGCGGTGCGATATCGATCAAACTATTGATCACGCGGGTCGATCGTTCCAAGGAGTGGCGCCGCTCCGCGAATTCGGCGCACCGCGAAACTATGTCCGCGTGCTTTGAACTTTCGGTCGTGCCCGAACAATTACCAAAATAAATTGTTTGTAAATAATTTCGTTTAAACAACTTCTTCAAAAATTGTTTTGACATGTGTGCATAATTCTTACATATTTTTTTCATAGAAATGGATTTTTCATATAATTTTATTTAAAATCAAGTTTTTTGCTTGCAAACGATTTTTAATAATTGACGATTGAGAATTAAATTAATTTACATAGATTAAATTATTTACGTAATCTTTAATTTCGGATTTAAAATAATGGCATCATCGAATTATAAATATACATAAGTTAATACGTGCCAACATTAAGAGATTATCAAAATAAATTGTTGTAAAATACTTTTATATGCAGAATAACCAGAGGAATCATTATGTAAAGAAAATCATATTATTCCATTTAAAAAATAGCGGTGACTTTCATGTAACCTTAAAAAATTGATTTTTTCAAAAATTGATTTTACTATTATTTGTCTCTCTTCAGAACTTTTGTCCAAAATATTTTTTTCTAAAATGTCATGTTTTCGAGTTATTACAATAAAAGTTAAAGTGGAATATCCTATATACAGAGTGAGTCTGATACGTAACATTAGAACCTGAAATTAGAGCCCGAATATCTCCTTTATTTTTGATGATATTAGAAAATGTCTAAGGAAAACGTATTTATTTGCTTCGAGGAAACAAATATCACAACTATAAAATTCTTTTTAAATCAGGATTTTCGAGATTTAAAGGTCATCAGCAACTTTTTAAATGTGATAACATATTTTTATTATCACAGTATTGTAGCTAACAAAAAAATAAATTCAATTACGTATAATACCTTCAGATAGTCCTCTGAAGTGTTATAATTACTTTAAGGATATTTTATCAGGATTTTTCTTGCATACAGCGAATGCATCGTTGATATTAATAACTATAATGGGTAATATTTTCACATATTCTTTTGTTAAATAACTTTCACATTCATGCTTATTCATCAGTATCATTTCGATCGCGTTGTGATAATGTTGTATTCGATTGAAAGACGTGATAAAGACGTAATCGTTTATTGCAAAAAAATAAAATTTAGTACAAGCTTATTCAGTTAGTACATGCAAGAAAATATCGGAGATATCTTAATATTCAAACTATTGCCAATATGTTCAAATTTTTTAAAAAGACTAGAAGTGTAGAGAAGAAGAAACGTATGAAATAAATTGATAATAAATAATGAAATCAATGTTTTTAGTTGCAACAGCTGTTGATCCACATATTAGTACATACAATATTTCACGCAAAGTATAAGTCAAAGCAGCATTCGATACGAATTCTTCATTCATATCGATTCTATCCATTTCATTTATTTCTACATCAAGATTTATGTGGAACTGACTTTTTATGAATGGAGAGAGTCACGTCAAAATTCTGAATTTTTTAATAATTAATTATATTTACGGATAAAATCACATTTAATAGTTATGCTGCAGTTAACTTAAGAAATACATTATTGACCTGTTATAAACCACATTGGTTTCATGAAGCCGAGTACCAGATAGTGAAGTGTTAATGTTTGCGGAATTGTAAACAATAAAATAATCGAATTTTATAAAAAAAAAAAAACGACGTTGAGAGAAGGATACAATTTTTGAGAAATTCTGCAAGTTTACCAAAAGATTACCCTTTCAAAATTGCTTAAATATGTGGTATCAACATAATTTTAAGCTGCCCTGCTCACAATATGACAATATCAGGAAATATAATAAACAGGAATTTTCTCAGCTGCTGGATTGAATGACGTGGAACTGTTCAATGGCCAACATGTTTATCTGAACCCGCTGAACTTCTTTTTATGAGGAACATTAAAAAATATTTTTTATGCATATAGAACAATTGTATCATCGATATATTGTATAGCATGTGAAAACACCGGCAACACATTAAATAACGTATAATATTCACTGAGAAACTGATCACAAAAATGAGATGTAAGAATTATTATCATTATTTTCAACACATTTTTAAATAAAATCAAGTTGTTTGTAAGCAAAACATACATATTGCCTTTGTACATTACATCACGTCTTTATAACAATAGCACCTCAAATCATCTGAAGATCAACAAATTATACATTGAATTAGTCTTTTTATCAGCTACAATAGTAAAAATGTTGTCCCATTTAAGAAATTGCTGTTGAACTTTAAATCTCAAAATTATGATCTTAAAAAAATTTTTATTTATAATATTTGTTTCGAAGCAAATAAATTCTTTCTTAGACATTTACTCGTATCATCAAAAATAACRGAAATATTTCTAATATTAGATAACTCACTCTGTTATTTATTTATTTATTACAAGTGGCAATGACTACACGTGAGCAGCGTATGCTTGTAGAGTGCTAGTAGAAAACAACTCCCCGCATGCCTAACCTCGACCGCTAGACGATCGCATCTTGCAGCATGTTTATATTAGGCTAATACAGTAATTTTTAATAATTATTAGGTCATTAAGTATGAAATTACCAATTTTCTTAAGTACTAAGTTTGAGAGTCAATATCTCTCGAAAGTCGATATTTCATTTTTTGAGTTCTTGGTTTTTTTTATTTATGAAGATCATCAAACATATGTTTTAATTTGTGATTATCTTTTAAAGTTTTTTTTTTTTTTCAAATCAATTTTTATAGAATTATAGATAAATAAATTCATATTATTTTCGAATATGAGTCCGTCGTAGAATCAATGCAGACAGCAAATATCAACGATGTGTTGGGCGAGAATGGCTAATAAACGCACAATACACTAATAATTTAAGAAGTTCAATTCTGGCGATCTTAAAAATGAGCTACGTGGGCGACCTGAGACCAAAGTAGATAATTATGAGCTGAAAGCTAAAGTAAAAGCGGATACATCTCAAATTA
>JANQDE010000294.1:103750-120067 GCA_037157785.1 Cephalotes varians
CATGTAAAATTTGTTGAACTCTTTATATGACCAAAATCTGTATAAGCATTTAAGTGCTCGTTTGCTTTTTTAATGCAAAAACAAAAAAACAATTATATTACTAAGTGCACAATAAGTGTTAATTACTAAGTGCTAAATAATAATTATTATTATTAAATAAATATATAGACTCATGACCGATATTTGAAAACACAACATTAATAAAAGCGCCAAACGGTCAAAGCTAGGTCTTCGTGCTGAAAATTTCTTATGTGAATTTGTATACATATCTCAAGTTCAACTGCGCGCCGAATAAATTTTCGGTCTTAAAACACAGTCTTAAAATGAACAAGGATAGTAAATCACATTATTAAATTGATCAATTTAATAACAACGATGCTAATAAGCATCTCAATCCCTTTTTCCCCCCGAATATTGTAAAGAATTTGTTGCGAAAAATAACACCTCAGCCAGGGATCGAACCTGGAACCTCTCGACTTTCCGGGGCGAGCGTCTTACCTTCTCGACCACTGAGGCATGTGGTGATATTCTTCGCAACAACCGGTGATGAGAACGCATGCTAGGGCGCGCGTATTTTTAAATAAATATATAGACTCATGACCGATATTTGAAAACACAACATTAATAACTAAAGCGTCAAACGGTCAAAGTTTTGGTAGTATAATGCGCTGGAGCACTATCCTGTTACAACCAAAGTCTCTGGCGGACATTCAGTGGAATATCCTCAAAATATATTGACAAATGATTTTGGAAAGAGTCGAAGTAATTGGACTTATTGGAGAATTTACTGGTGATCAATAATGACTATTATATCTATTGAGACTGCTATTACTATAAAATGTAGCTTCATCACTGAAATAGACATTCCAAAAGAAATGTGTTCTGCCAATGCACTGAGGGCTACAAAATTAAATTCTCAATCTACAATTATTCTCACTCAATTCCTGTATCAGGTTAATATGTATCAAGTTAATCAGGTACCATAGTAAAGATGGTATTGTACGGATTGATTCAATGAGCCATAGGGGTTCGAGAGATTTCTAATTCACATTCTATTTACCGAATACTGATGTGAGGACTAAAATAAATCATGCCCAAAACTGTGAGAAATCTAAACTGTAGGGTCATTATTGTTTGAAAGTTTGTTTATCTGTTTCTGATAATGTATTTCTGTGACCTTTTCTTTCAATATTTATCACTTGCCGAACCCTTGGATGACGATGATAGGATATAGCTCAGCATAATAACGGGAATCATATCTGTAATTCCTGTTGCACTCGCCAAGAGTCAGCAAGATATCCACTTCATTTGATGAATAATTCATCATTATTTAAGTACAAGAATTTATCAAGATCTAAGTTTGTTAAGAAAAACTCATAAAGAACTAAAAAGCTTTTTCACCAGAGTTACTTCTTTATTATAAAAGTCATGCATTAGTAATAATTTGCAGAAGTAGGAGCTCGAGAACCTCTTTGGAATAGAATATTCAATTAAACATATTTAGTAATTTTATATTGTAGTAATAGCTGATGTCAAATACAATGCTAAGTGTTTGTCGTAGAGAATACCTTTTTTAAAAAAAGGTAAAAAAAGCGCTAAATGTACGCGCTTGTCATAGAGAATAAAAATAAAACTCAAGTGATATTTAATATTATGAATCATATTCTCATATGCAAAATCTTTGCTTTTTTTAGATGAAATGATATAATTTGCTTTATACGTTACCATTTATTTTTGTGATAACATGTATAAAATATTTCACATACATTTAATTTTATACAATTTTGTAATGTTAAATTGAAGAATGACTATACATTTTATTTTGGTTTATGTTGATTAAAAAATAAAACTCAAGTGATACATATTTAATTCAAATAATATATATATCCGTTGTATAAAAGATTTGATATCAATGGCGCTAAGTTTTATATTCCATTATCCCATTAAATATATAGAACACAAGTAGTACGTATTCTCATTGAACAGTCTTCTTATTCTAACCCATGTGATAAGTAGCTCTAATTCTTTTTAAAAAATAATGATATAAAATTGAGATACCTAACTCAAATAATGTATTCAACCCAAGTGTTAAAGAGATAACAGTACAAACTGAACGAATTGATTTAAATAAAAATTTTATGTAAAAATACTTGACGCTGCTAGATTTTACATAAAAACGAATTTCGATTTAAAAAGAAAAAACGATTTAAAAAGACAACATACATTGTTTAAGCAAGTGATACGGATATATGGATCCTAAAATAAAAACAAACAATTTTGTTTACAAAGAAACAATGTGACAACAGTAGAAATACCAATAATCAGTAGAATGTAGGTATATTTAATAGAGAATGTAAGTTTTAATTCCTTGCATTGATTATAATATATTTGACAAAAGTTATTATATTAAATAATTTTCATTTCATTTGTTTTTCTTATTCTGTCTAGCAGCGCCGTATTTTTACATAAAATTTTTATTTAAATTCAATTTGTTCATTTTGTATTGTTATCTCTTTAATACTTAGGTTGAATACATTATTTGAGTTAGGTATCTCAATTTTATATCATTATTTTTTAAAAAGAATTAGAGCTACTTATCACATAGGTAATAAGAAGACTGTTCAATGAGAATATGTACTACTTATGTTTTATATATTTAACGAGATAATGACCGAAAATTTGTTCGGCGCGCAGTTGAACTTGAGATATGTATACAAAATCACATAAGAAATTTTCAGCACGAAGACCTAGCTTTGACCGTTTGGCGCTTTAGTTAATTAATTTTATTTTTATTCTCTATGATAAGCGCGTACACTTAGCGCTTTTTTTACCTTTTTTTAAAAAAAGGTTTACTTCTATATTTAAACTGCTACATTTAGATTGAAATTTTTTAAAAAAGTAATTTTATAATATTAAATATGTAACCCAAACATTAAAAATTTTTCGTAATTTTTACCCATTCACGCTTGCGCGGCCAGTATTTCGGTTGCTTGCTGATGACGCATTTGTTACATATTAGATG
This sequence comes from Cephalotes varians, assembly GCA_037157785.1. Classification (NCBI taxonomy): domain Eukaryota; kingdom Metazoa; phylum Arthropoda; class Insecta; order Hymenoptera; family Formicidae; genus Cephalotes; species Cephalotes varians. The sequence continues at coordinate 106,773 of JANQDE010000294.1, forward strand.
CTTATGGAAAAAATCGTTGTACTTCACCGCAGAGTCGATTCGCTCGACCATGCCGGGAACGCAAGCATTCTCGTCGGGATACGAACTACTGTTAATTTTAATGAGCGTTAACATAATCGAGATTCGACCTTCATCGTTTAGATTAACGTAGAATCATTGCGTTTGCAAAAGCGACGTTTGCAAATTCGTGCAACGACGTGCAGCGACGTGAATCTAAAAGGTTCATTTCTGTGCCACTGCCGAGGATATGCTGATGCGATTACACTATACACTATGTAACAAACTATCAAAACACACGCCACGAAATGACATCAGCTACGTTCCGATATACACTGCCCGTACTGAAAATCTAGTGCAAGTTACATAATTATAAATTTTATAATTTTAATATATATAATTTATAATTATAATTTATAATTATAAATTTTCAGTAGCGATCTGCGAGACTTGATTGCTAGCGCCCCTTGTGTCAAAGGCTGCAGATGGACACCATCCCCTCCGTAGGCGATAATCAGAATTCCTCAGAACTCTCAAAAAATTTTCGAGTTTGATGATCAAAATTTTCGATCACTCTTCAAATGTCGGACATCTCGCAGACCGTTGGTCGGATCGCGTTGAGCCATAAGATTTTCGTTAGAACTTGTCGAGATCTAACCAGAACGCCAATTAGAACTCCTCAGAACTTTCAACAAATTTTCGACTTTGATACTTAGAAAATTTTCAAGTACTCCTTAAATGTCGAATATCTCGCAGACGGTTGGTTGGATCACGTTGAGGATTACTTTTCGTGAGAACTTATCGATAACAGCTCAGAACGCGTATCAAAATTACTCTCAAAAAATTGATGCTTTGTGTTTGCATAACGTTTTTAATAACGAAGCAAAATATCAAACTATACAGGGCTACGGCACTAATGATAATTAAAATCATTTAAAATTTTGTGACTAAATGTAACGAATATAACACCATTGGATTTATAAAAAATTTGCAACATCACTGAACTTATAGAAAAATCTTTCTATAAACCATTAGATTTATAGTCTATTATATTTTGATTTAAAGTCTTACTCCTCAATGCGATCCGACCAATGGTCTGCGAGATATCCGACGTTTGATGAGTGATCGAAAATTTTCTAAGTATCGAAGTCGAAAATTTCTTGAGAGTTCTGAGGAGTTCTGATTGACGTTCTGGGTAGATCTCGATGAGTTCTTACAAAAGTCTTATGATTCAAAGCAATTGGATTGTTACGTAAAGAGATACGTAGTTTTGTATTACCCGTTTAAGAAAAGTGATTGAAGACCTGTTTTATTTAGGGAAGACACTCTATATCAGAGTCTGGATACGAGAGTGACAACTTTTGATTGATCCGTCATTTGTAGCACTCCTGCTCCAATTCAAACTTTGATAGCCTTATAAATTCAGATAGGAGAAATACATAAGCTTTTTAGAATATTTTTGTAATTTTAACAAATATTATGCATAGATTTATTATCATATCTTTGAGATAATAAAATACTTTTTCTTTTATTATAAATTCTTAATCTCAGTACAACAAATTTAGCAATTATTTTTGTTAATAAATTATGGCACTCTAAAATATCACATTTAATTTTAATTACATTAATATTAAATATTTCATTTATCTTATTGTAAAAAATTTAAATATGTTAACTTCACAAAGAAGTGAATTGTTTGTTGGTACCCAATCTTCTTGGTTAATATTTTTTATCCATACAGCTTGTTATTCAGGATTTCTAGGAAATCTTTTCATCGTATATCCTTTGGCAGCTGAATTATTACAATATGGAGCAGTGCAGCCATCCATTTTTACTATAAATATTTAATTAATGTTTTTATTTTTAATATTAATATTTTTTATGCTGCAAAACAGCTTTGAGCAGCTTCCACTTGAATGAAAAAATATACGAATATACACATTACATTGGCTGCGTTCGGGCAGACGCTATTAGCGCTGAAAATCTATAGTACATGTTACGTACACGTTAGCGTTTGCTCGAACACAGCTATTAAGATTAGAATAAATAGACGGAGATAGTATATATATCTTTTTCTCTCATAGCATTTTGCCATAATCGCTCGTGTCCAGACTCTGGTATAGGGTCTCTAATTTAGGGGTCTGTATTTTTTTTAATCACTGAAAACTCTTCGAAAGGTATAAAATATGAATCAGAATATCACAGAACTATTAGATCTAAAAGTGAATTTTTCAAAAAATTTTAATTTTTTTTTCATTGATCGGAATTTTTTTTTTATGTAACGGGAACTCTAGATAATTATAAAATAAAGCTATTTAGCCACTCAAAACTATTCGATCTTAAATTTCGTTAAGAAGTTAATATCCTATTTTTTTAATTTTAATTAAAAAATGTTACTAAGCAGAACTCTTATTATAAACTATAGGGAACTCTTCGTGGCTTCGAAACGAAGCGGGAACTCTAATCAGAACTATAGAACTATAGAATTTTAATGTTGAGGTGCTAACTTCACACACGCGCAACATCATTGTGATATTATTGTAACTTTTTTTGCTACAGGAGTTATATAATTATTATATAGTAATTTAAATAGTTAATAATTACATAATAATTACATTAATACATTTTGGTATTTATAAGTCTCTAAATTAATTTTTATCTAAACAAAATTGCTAAATTGTCAAAATATATTTATTTATTTTCGCCTAATTTTCGGAGTTCACCTTCAAGCCATTCATTTCATTATTTCATTTCAAAACATGTAAAAAATTTTTTAATTCTGCGGCTTGTGTGATTTTCTTCTTCTAGAGAAATATACCTCCGCTATCATTTGTAGGGAAGTGATTTCAGTAAAGAATTTAATGTTATGCAGGATAAAATGGGATATTGTCCCATTTTAAAAGTTGCACCAAAATATTTCTTCAGCGAAACATTTTCTGAAAAATGTTTCAGACAAAAGTTGTTTGGATCAAAGGGGGACATAAGAGGATATCACTGATTTGACCTTGGGTAGCGTTGTTAAGGCCAGAGCAAGGTCACTTTGAATTTTTTAAATGGAACCCCCAATTTTTCAGTTCATATTCTTGTAGCTTATCTCGAGAGCTTTTCAAAACTATAATACTATTAAATACACTATAATAAAGTATTTTTCGAGTTATAAGGCTTGAAACCTACAATACCGTCGCATTACCCAAGATGTACCATGTGAATAGGCTATTGTTAGATAAGTCGAGGACTAGTCCCGTGGCCTTCAAGATCACCAGATTTAAATCCGCTAGATTTTTCTTCTGGGGTTATTTGAAAAATATTGTTTACGAAAATGCATCGACCATCAGATTAGACATAATAAATAGAACAAAGAGAGTTTGTGAAGAGATAACTCCAGAGATACTGAGAACAATATTAGAAAACTTTAAAAGTAGATTTCGATTATGTTTACGGAATAACGGTGGACATTTTGAACATTTGATTCGAAGACCTGAATAAAGCTCAATTGTATTCTTCCAAAAGAATCCACCAATTTTTGTCGTAATTGGCACACACACGCACGCGCGCACGCACGCACACAAAAGAGGTGTAAATCCGACCAGGCTACCTCCACATGGTACATCTTGGGTATGCTAATGCCGGCGGTGTTGTAACTTTCAAGTCTTATAACTCGAAAAGTACTTAACGAAAAAATATTTTATTATAGTGTTTTGAAAAGCTCTCGAGATGATAAGCTACAAGAATATGTACTGAAAAATTGGGGGTTTCATTTAAAAAATTCAAAGTGAACTTGGCTTGATTTTAACAACGTCATCCAAGGTCAAAGTAATGTCCTCTTATGTCTCCCTTCGACATCAAACAACTTTTGTCTGAAATATTTTTTCTGAAAATGCTTCGCTGAAAAAATATTTCAGTGTAACTTTTAAAATGGGACAACCTGTATAATATCGAAATATCTTAGATTTGACATCTGTTATAATATATTATATTCATATTGTGTTGCTTATATTATTATAACAAAAAATATAACAATTATATAACATAGTTATATCATTATTTAGATAGATGACAAGATATTATATTATAGACATATAACGAGATGTAACAGCAGTATAACATAAATATAATATCTTTTATCACATGTTACTGCTATGTTAAAAATATTATGATGCAATATTGCAATATTACGATATGTTTTAATGTTTCTGATGTTTCAGATGCTATTATATTAACACTTTGATGGCTGATGACGCCACATTGTCTTCATTTGTGACTATAGTTGAGATGCAGATAATGTTATTTTAAGGACCAAATTGCAAAATCTGGCTTCAGCAGGTTTTGCAGTTTCATAAAACATAAGCTAAAAGAAGTCTTATGGCAAAATATTGCTTCTATGAGACAAAATGGTTAAATTCAATTATATCTATACTAGAAATAAGAAGCAGACAATCTCATTCATTATATTTTTAAGAGTAAAAAATTAAAATTGTAAAATAAAGATCTCTAAAGCAAAATATTTCTTCTATAAGACAAACTATGATAGAATACCGATATGTATCTGCATCATGAACAGATGAGATACAGAGATACAGATGAATTAGCTCGTCATTCCTATTAATTCTTAATAAGAAATTATAAGAAAGAAAATTACAAGAAAGTACTTTGTATTTCAGAATAAAATATGCTTTATATATCTATTCTTTATATTCTTTCATATAAAAAGTATAACAAAACTTGAAAATGTCCTATAATATTGAGTATGCTAGTGTGTCATTTATTTTTATTTCGTTCATTAGATATAAAACAAGGATAAAATGACACTAGCATATTCAGATAAAATTTCCAAATGTAATAAATTTTGCAAGTTTAAAACGCTAATCTAATGCGTTTGTGACCTTTGCGTATATTCATGTACAATTAGTCAACAAAATTTCCAAACCCTCGATTGTAACTTTTAACATTTAATACCTTTTTTAATAAAGTCAAGCGACATTTTTAATTCGATAGATTTATTTTATAAAAGAACACATCGATTATATTTTCATCAACATCTGTGTTCTAAACTGAATAATGATTAAAATATATCTCAATTATTATTTTCTAAAATATTTTCTTGTATATCAACAAAAATCTTTTTAGTTATATTTTCTTTTTTCTAATTTTTTTCTTTCAAAATATAAACATAATTCTCATCATGAAATGTAAAAGGATATAGTTAAAAGAAACAGATTGGTTACATATATTATACAATATTATCATATCGTTTCTTTGTAATAGATAATTCATCATAAATATCTTTTAACAAATTAATGTTGAAACCACACAGACAAAAAAAAATACTTTCATAAAGGTTACATTAAGTTTCAAGGTTAAGTTAAAAATATATTACCATTCATTATATAAAATTATTCTAATAAAAAATAGAATAAAAAGAATAAAATTATTTACCTGATAGCTCTCTTTATAAGAATTTCAATGTTTTTAGATATCCTGTCCCACAATTTCAATTCATAAAAAAAACAACCAAATTAAAAGTCACGAGACAACGAAAAACCAATTTCTCTTGTAATGCTAGGGATGCGTTCCGATATTCACTGCAAGTACTCAATACAGGCTGCGTTCCGATATTCACTGCCAGTACTGAAAATCTACAGTGCATGTTACGTAGGGTGAATTCGTTTATACAGTCACTAGGTTTGTTCGAGAGGGTCCCATTAGCACACGTCCCGATAGCACACGTCCACACCACTGAAATATAATAATACTGGAACGAGTGCGACCCTATGAATAAGTGTGATCCGAGAGAGAGCGTCCAAGGTGGTATCTTTAACCTTCTCTAAGCTATACTACGCATGTGTGGTAAACGATAGTGGGGATCGTACAGTCTCGTTTTATAAGAGATGGTTACGTGTATCCAATAAACGTTACAAAGAAACTTTTGGCCAGATTGTACTAAAAAGAGACAAAGATACCACTTAAGACCCTCTTTGTCATTTCACGACACTAGCGCTCGTTCCAGTATTATTATATTTCAGTGGTCCACACACATCGCCCGGTGCTTAGAGTTTTTCCACTGGACCACCAATCAGAAAATTTTATTTTAAATTAGCCAATCGGCGACGTGGGCTATCGGAGCCCAACCTTCCGTAAGACGTAACAGTAAGATTTCGACCAATTGTGTTGCTCGATTTAGTTATGATATATAACGGCTGAATCGAATAACGCGATTGGTCGGAACCTTACTGTTACGTCTTACGAAAAGTATGTGTTTGGACTATGGCACATACAAAAACGTAAAGCGGTGTCTACAATGAGAATTTAAGCCTTAAGTCGCAAGAAATTGACCAATCATAGTCGATTATTCTCTTCATATTCGATTGTGATTGGTCAATTTCTTACGGCTTAAGGCTTAAAATCTCATTGTAGACATCGCTTAAGGCAGTAAAACGTAAGCAGTAAGGAAATAGTTTTTATTTGCTACCGCTTACGTTTCGCCTTAAATTCTTGACTGTGATTGGCTGATTCGCTTATTGCTTAAGTTTTACTGCTTAAGTTTTTTTGACCGCTGAATCAATGAACATCCAGCATAAGCACAGCCAATCAATGGTTGCGTTCAGCAGAAAAAGCAGCTTTGTGCTGATTGGATTATTCTTTTAGAACTAAAAATATAATCTAATCAGTGTAAAGCGCTTACTAAGCTGCTTTCTCTGCTGAACGCATCCAATATGACGGTTCTATATTGGACGTTCATTGATTCAGCAGTCTTATGTTATGCATGCTTATGTCATTTTGTGTGTGATAGCCCTAACAGAAAACGCGGAACGCCTCTGATTGTTTACGCAATACGCATTACACGGAAAAATATCGGTCCATGAGACCGCGCCCTTAGAGTGTCATCCCATGACGTGTATTGTTGTACGCGCGTATTCGCGTATCAAAACTTCGACCAATCACTGATGTTCCGCCGTTTTACGTACATACGCGTCAATTTTGTTCTAATGTCCCATGCAGCGGATCGCGCGTAAGCGGATTAGCGGATTACCAATCACGGATAACTTTAAATATTATTTTGCAAACGGATCTAATAGAAGGCTTCTGTGATTGGCGATCCGCTAATCCGCTTACGYRYGATCCGCTGCATGGGACAGTAGAACAAAATTGATGCGTACGTAAAACGGCGGAACATCAGCGATTGGTCGAAGCTTCGATACGCGAATACGCGCGTACAGCAATACGCGTCATGGGACGGCACCCTAACAGAACGATTCTGCGATTTTTCGATACGCGAATACGCACGTACAGTAATACACATCATGGGATGGCACCCTAAGGATGCGGTCTTGACATTCGAGAATGTAAGGCGTAATAATATAAGCAGTAGCAAATTAAAAATGTTGATTTGCTTATTGCTTACGTTTTATTAGTTACGGAAATGTATGTGCGGGAGCTCTTAAACTTCAATATAAAAGTAAATAAAAATATATCTTGAATAGTTTTGTTTAGTTTGGTAAAAATTCAAAGTTCTGATCAGTTACTTCAATAATTTTTTGATAATATTTTAGAAAGATTGCAGATTTTTCACGGTAAGCAATCTTTCAATAAAATTTCAAATGCAAGAATCGCTGATATTTTGTTATTACAGAGCTGTCTCAGAAATATTGCAAACATATTTCGCAACTTTTATGAAATGTTTTATTTTTCAGTTAAAATATTTCTGAGATATCTTTGATAAATGTCAGTGCTATATGGGAATATTATATTGTGAGTCTGTTAAAATTTGTTATAGTTTGTTATAAAATTTATTAGGGGACACCGAAGCAGATTGTCATACGGGGTTGATTGTCAAAAAGCTTATATAACTCAATCAATATATGCCAGAAAATTTTCTTTCTTATACTGTAGATTACTGATGTAATTATTAATTTATGGTGTAAAATGTTTGCGCCAAAAGCATCGCGTATATTACTTACAACAACTTTTAAGAAAATGAAGTTAGCGAGTACATTTTTCTGATTTCCTATTTTGTCCTTTTTTGTTCATTCTTGGTATTACCAATTTCACTGCAATCGTAGAAAATGACAAAATGTTTTAAATCTAAAAATTTAGCTGTGGTTGAATAATCATTATTGTAACAAAATTTGTGAATATAATTTCTTACTAAAAAAAATGGCTATGTGGAGTAGATTGTCGTAAATAAGGTTTTCTATCTATTCTTCGAGAAAACTTTCCATCTGACACTGACTTAAACAGTCGTTCAGAAGGTTAAATTGTAATAACATGGCACAAAAATAAGAAAAGAAAATAGAGGTAAAATTTGCCTGATATTATTTTGGAAGTCATTAGAACAGTGAAAATACATAATTTATTTATCCGATAAGCCGCATTAGAATTTAACATAAATTACCGCATATATTAAGGGGATTCTAAACTGATGGATTCTAAACCAAACTCCGACATTGTCGATAATACAAACTTTTTAATTCCAAACTAAAAATGTCGATAATAGTGATATCTTTAATTTAATTTCTTAAATCTTATCGTTCTGTCTCACTCAAATGCGTACATCTGTCCTTATCTAACATATTGCAGAGCTATCTCTTACAAGATCTGGCACCTACTACCACACGCAATACTGCTCTCTTCTACTCTACTATGCCAATATCGTAAGCACGTATGCTTACAAATTTTCATGACACTAATCTTTTATGTTAGATTTCTAAACCTAGTTGTACAAACTCTATGTTGTTCCTGAATGTAATTCGCACCTCACATCACTCCCATTTTATCCAAATAAACTGCCAAATTTTTGTATGAAGCAAATATTCGCAAATGTGACAACTTTAGACACTATTGGACTAAGAATAGGTAAAAGATATCTAAATTTTTTAAATTTCTTTTGTTTTCGGCATGAAGTCGATCGGTTTGAGGTATATTAGTGTCTATACTATAATTGTGAAAAAGGATATTTATATCAAGTAAAGCAATTAAAAGAATAGTGTATTGAAAAATTAATCATGTTTGTCGGTAAAAAAGGACCGACCTTAGGATCCCCTTAAGTGGTTATTACAAAAAATCCTGAATGTGACTACCAACTTTGGAACGTGTGATAATCAACCCCGAGTATGGAGTCAAGTGTCACAATTTCACAGTTTTATTTAAAATTAAATAACTTGTTTGATAATTAAGAATATATTTTCAGATACGGCAGAAGGCAGATACGGCACGGAAGCATTGATCGCAAAACCAAATTTCCACAGTTGAAGCATCTTTTCGGAGAATCTGGTTGCRATAGAAATGCATAAGCTCGAGGTGAAGTTCAAAAAAACAATCTACGTGAGTACGTGCATCCTCGACATATCCAAGACATGTTTGTATGAATTTCATTACGACTACAGGTTTGCTTTTTATTCCTGCCACTATCTGAACTGGTACACACGGTGCAATAAGTTGAAGTGAAGTAAACATATGTTTATTTGATGCCTTAACGTGTCAACGGCAAAGAAAATACTAAAAAGGTGTCAAAGGTGTTAAGAGCAACATTGTTGCCAAGTCGTTCAACGATTACACGCAGTGTCTGTTTGACAAAATCGAAATGACGCGTAAACAATCGCGTATAAGATCAAAATTACACGAGGTGTACACGATATCCGAAACAAAAATCGCTCTAAGTCTTTACGATGGTAAACGATACATTGTGTCAGGTTTTACCTTTATAATTTATGTATAATATATTTTATATATGTGTATATATTTATATATACTTTGTATAAATATACATGTGTATGATATATTGTTTTAATTTATTTTACAACACATTATTTTTGTGTATCCATGAATTGTGTGAATTGTCAAAGCCTAGTTATTTCATATAAACTTCATTCCTCCTTTTGCGCAGCACTTTTTCGACGGAATACATGTCGGGATTAGCAACACGATGCAATTCGTATTCATAGAATCCTCCGGCGACAAGTTTTCCGCAGAAATCCTCCAATAGATACGTTACGGGATTAGTTTTCTGCACTTTAGTAATTTTAAACACCTCCATGATTCAATTTGGCGTGTAACTTTTCTCAAACAATGTCTTATACATGCTCACGAGTACCGAGTCGCTTACTTTGAACTGCGCGGGTGCGGCGATCCTTATGCGACTGTACATCGTCGTTAAAAGTTTGTTTTTGGCGATCGCAGGAGTTACGTCGATGGGTCGTATACCGATGCTTTCGCGCGTTGTATTCTGATATAAGATGCGGTAACAAATCAATCAATCTATAATTTCCATTGAGCGTAAACTGTTTCCATCATATCGTTCTTTAACGGTTGAATCGTTCGACCGTTGCCTTCATTACGGAATATGTCGAATAGTGATTGATATCATGTTTCTTCAAGAGTTTCTGCATGTTTGCATTGTAAAATTCTTTTTCTCTGTCAGTCTGCAAATTTTTCGGACATTGTCTTGAATTATTTTTGCAATCGCTATAGCTACGTCATTTCCGCTCTTGGCCTTGGTACAGCCCATGCATACTTGATCAGCATATCATCAATAATGGTAAGAATGTAGTGATAACCTCTCTTGAATCGCGTGTAAAGACGTATGTCGACCACTTGCCACAAATCATATCTGCAAACTATGACACGTCTTCGTAGATAATTTCTTCTCACCGGAGCGGTGAGAAGAAATTATGAGAAGTGCAGTTCTTTCACCAGCCAACGCTTATCGGAACTTTTTTTTTCAAACATCATGGTATGTGATGTGGGTTTATTTAGTCTTAATGAACATATTTACACGGTGAGCGAAGTAATCAGCTTAGCGGTTTATGACGAATAAATGATTTAACGCAGTTCGTGTGGAGCGAACGGATAACGTGTTTTATATTTTCCTCGTTTACAACCGGTTCGGACGGTATGGTTTACAGTGTCGTTTACGCGGTGTCCTGTGCGGACGTACGAAGTAGAAGATTTGTTCCGTGAACGGGCCTTTACATGCTTGCCTGCGATGATCGGTTCGGCTACATTCGTGAGGCGAAAGGGTCAGTGTAAAACGGAGAGTTTATTATCTACAATGTAATTTACATACAATAACTATTTACAAACCGCATGTACGGCAGAGTGCGGTTTACGCGCGTAGAGCGCAATTGCTGCAGATTGCGGAACGCGAGCTCGGCGCTTACTCTCAGACCGCGGGACGGCAGAGTCTTACGGGATTTGTTGCGGCTAGTGCGCACGCGGAGACGTGACATCACACGCGGCGACGGCGTCGGTCGGCCGGAGGCCCGTGGCGGGCCGTGCAAGGCGCGTGGACTGGCTTGCGCGGTTATTCGGACGCGTGTCGAGATGCGCGGCTTTCAAAGCATACGTGCACTCTCTGTGAAGTGCGGAGAAAAAGCCGAGAATTCCCGAGTTCTGTGTAAGGAGGAAGGTCGAGAACACCCGAGCTTTGTGTTGAGCGGAGGCAGAGCCGAGAACGCCCGAGCTCTGTGTAAGGAGAAAGGCCGAGAACACCCGAGCCTACCATTGATGGGTTCGAAAGCCGAGAACGCCCGTGCTTTCGGGGTATCGGAGATAAAGAATCGAGAACACTCGTACTCTTTATAGATTCGGAGAGATCAGAATAACTTATAACTAACTCTTACCAACTAAATTTAGAACACTATAATTATAAACAATTATGTACACTATATACACACTGACGTTGGTGACGTATCGTCACAAATTTATAATAAGACCGGCTTCGCAAAGTTCCTTGATAATCGACAAGATTTCACTGTCGTGGCCATTATGACCCGCTTGGCGCGAGGCCTCGAGTAATCGGAAACGATCCACAAGCTCTGTTGCGTCCATACGTACATACATGCGTTCATACATACATACATACACATACATGCGTACATACATGCGTTTATACACGCGTACATACGTGAGCTCACACATGCGCACACAGATGCGTCCATACATAACATACATATGAAAGTCGTGCACGACAAAATCAAACGTAGGACCGTTCCACACGTACGCACACGCATAGGTGAAAAGTCGCCGGTCTGACGCGCGGCATAGACAAAGGGACTTTATAGCAATCGCCGCTGCCGCCGCGTTTTTTTTGCCGCCGTCGAATTTATCAACGATTTTCGGCGGCGGCGTTTTCACAAGATCTTTAGACCGCAAACAAGAGACGAGCTTTCCCTATATAAAGGAAGGAACCGCGATCGAGTTCAGTTCAGGTCAGTCTGCCTGTCAGCACGGAGCTGTACGTTTCGAGTGAGCTCGCGATTCAAAGTGACGATCTGCGTGTGCGTATCAGTAAAACGCGTTCCTAGTATCAGGACTCAGGGCGGCGTCCCCAAGCGGTGCCACAAGTTGGCTCAGGGCGTCGTCCCCAGGCGTCGTCGCCGCATTCGGCATACGCCGCGTCGACACCCTAGTATCAAGCGACTCAGGGCGGCGTCCCCAAGCGGTGCCATAAGTTGGCTCAGGGCGTCGTCCCCAGGCGTCGTCGCCGCATTCGAACGTACGCCGCGTCGACACGTGAGCGACGGATAATCGGCGTAAAACCACTTAGTGGCGCGCGAACATTTGATGTACATTATATAATATTGTGTCGTGCGAAATAATAAACTTTGACTAATAAACAGTGAAGTGTTCCTTGTGATTATTTGTGCCTACCAAACTAAGTGATAGCTACTATCAGTAGCACGCGAAACCACTGTGCGGATTCCCCTTCATCCGTCAAAACAAGCTCAATGAAATCGTCCCAATGAACATAATCGATCTTAAGAATAGATTCGTGACCGATATGTGAAACCACAACAATTAATTAAAGCACTCACGGTCAAAGCTAGATCTTCGTGCTGAAATTTCTTCTGTGACTTTGTATACATATCTCAAGTTCAACTGCGCGCCGAATTATATTTTCGGTCTTVAAACACAGWCTTAAGATGAACAAGGATAGTAAATCACAATATTAAATTGATAATCAATTTAATAATTATGATGCTAACGAGCATCTCAATCCCTTATTCCCCCCGAATATTGTAAAGAATTTGTTGCGAAAAATAATTAATAAATTCTTTACAATATTCGGGGGAATAAGGGATTGAGATGCTCGTTAGCATCATAATTATTAAATTGATTATCAATTTAATATTGTGATTTACTATCCTTGTTCATCTTAAGACTGTGTTTTAAGACCGAAAATATAATTCGGCGCGCAGTTGAACTTGAGATATGTATACAAAGTCACAGAAGAAATTTCAGCACGAAGATCTAGCTTTGACCGTGAGCGCTTTAATTAATTGTTGTGGTTTCACATATCG
>JANQDE010000295.1:8151-22971 GCA_037157785.1 Cephalotes varians
TGAATTTTCTATATACCATTTCTACTAATTCACGGTAAATCAATTTTTGTCAATGTCAATAATTTGTAAGAAATTATTGTTTAAAGTTTTCGTGTGTTTCATATTACATGGTTCGTAAAACAACTTCACGAGCAACAAGCGTAGTCGAGCAGACAAGGCGAGAGACTGGAGTTCTGAGCGTCACGCGTTCGAGTCCCGGTATTCTTTCAGAGTTTTTTTTTACAAATTTTTTTATAATTTAAAATTCAAAATAAATTAAAACGTAATACAGAAATAGGTCATAAGGGTCAAAAATGTCCTTGATAAAAAAAAAATTAGAAACTTTAAATGAATAAATATTTAATGAAAAGAACAATAGAGGCTAATTACAAGCGAGATCTTGTTTAATATTATTTTGAAAAAAATTATTGGTTGATCCACTTCGGCTAAACATCGTTCAACAAATGGTTGGTATTATGTCGTTAATCGGTCAATAATGTATACACTTAAATAGGGAAAAATACTGCTGGTTATTTTAAATTAGTTTAAAATATACAAGGAAGCACAGCAATCCTTTTAATTCTTATAAAATAAATAAATAAAWAGCCTGTCTAACGATTCATCGGATCGTAGCATTCTAATAATGTCGATCCAACATTGTTTTCCCAACTGCCGATGTTTCCGATTTAAAATCAACCGTTAATCAACTAATATCCCAGACAACACCAAGTCGTCTAAAAGACGACTAAAAGATATCTAAATTGTTATAAAGATGTCTTTTAGTAAGAGAATATAGTCGATGAAAAGATGACTAATAGATGACAGATGTCCCACTGCTAGTCATCTTATAGCCTCATTCTTATGATGACTAAACGATGACTAATTTTGGACATCTTTTCGTCGTCTTAATTATGTCATGTAAAAGATTATATTTTGGCATATATAATTTTTCAAGAATATCAGATCTCTAAATTAATTTTCAAAATTAATTAAGAAGTCATACTGTCAAAATATATTTATTTTCGTCACGGAGTGCTCCCATTTTGGGGACTCCGTCAACAAAAAAATTATTTTGTTACTTCATGGAAAATCCCATCATGTTGCGACTATTATTCTATTCTGTATAGTTTTTATTTACGAGAAATGTAATTATATCGCGTCCATCTAGTGGCGATGCCGTATACTGTTCTCGGATCAGCAACTTTATCTTTTTTATGTTATCTTTTCGGCAAAACGGAAAGATATCTTTTAGTCGACTTTTTGTTTTGCCGAAAAGACAACCATAGAAAGATGACTAAAAGATATCTTTTTAAAGTTGTCTTTTAAACAAAACTAAAAGACATCTTATAGACATTTTTTCGTTTTGTCGAAAAGCCAACTTAAAAAAGATATCTTTTTGTCATCTTTTAGACATCTTTTCGCTTTGTCGAAAAGATAACTTAAAAAAGACAACTTTTAGTTATCTTTTAGTTTTTTGTGCTGTGATGGGATGTGCTGTTCGAGTATAGGTCTCCTTATTTTTAGCAATAAATATATACGTAAAATTTTGGAAATTGTGTTAAAACAGATTATCAAATTATCAAACTAGCCATTGTTTCTTTTATACAGTAATCACGAGCATTTTGAAACATTTTTTTTTACAATGTTTCCAACAATGATACATAAAATGTAAGTACGATGAACTGTAGAAAAAAATATATAAAATGCAATTATATAATTTTTTTTATTCTTTAATTTATACAAAATATGTAGAATTTTTTCACGAAAAATATTTATTTTAAATCACGTAATGAGGCGCTGCGATATATTAAGAGTTTATGTATTAAATAAATATACACTGTAAACCGTTAATTTAAATCATAAATATCGCTTCACGGTGAATACTTTCGTTGACAGAACAAAAARATGCAGTCAGAATTATATAAGAATTATATTAACTACACATCTTTCACTTGATTTTGTAAATATGATAATATAAGAGATCACTTTTTTAGAAACTTCTGAAAGTCTTGAAAATTGTCAATAGTTTTAAAAAATTCACAAAACTTTCAAGATTTTTCAAGAATTTCTGAGAGAGATTTCAAATAGTATGTAACAGTATATAGAAACAATTTAGATCTTTTTGATTGAATAGTTTAATGAATTTAGCACGGACACGCACCACATCCATTTTCGACACTACGATTTTATCGGCAGTGTCTCAAAATGGATGTATCTTCTTCATCGATAACTTGTATATTTAGCACAGACACGCACCTCATCTATTTGTGAATTTAGCACGGACACGAACCACATCCATTTGTGGATTTAGCACGGACTCGCACCACATCCACTTTTGACTCGCCGATTTTATCGACAGTGTCGCAAAGTGGATGTGCTACGTAGTTCCATTCGAGAAGTGGATGTACTGGCGGTAGTGTACGGGGGATTTCGACCGTTTCACGAAAAAGAACGGCTTTGTCGCTCTCAGGTTTCTCTCTGGTTGAAGGGATCTTTACGTTGTGCATGGCTGAATGGAGGAGTCGCATGCGACGCGCCGAGCTGAGCGGATGTGCCGAGAGCTATTTCGTGTGTGCGACTGCGCAGTGTGACGTTGCGTACTTGTGCGTAGCCTGTCGTAGGCTGGTTTTTCCCTGTCTGAAGGAATTTTGTAGTCGTTGTTGACCGCACGCGAGTTCCTGGCTTAGACTCTATTTGTGCAGTGTAATCAGTCAGACAATGCAGGGGGCTTCGGCTTCCTGCGACGCAGGAGACGGATCGGACCCTCCCCACCCTCCCAACCCCCACAACCCTCATCCCTCTTTATTCTCGTTACGCCGACCCTCGGTTTCCCTTGAATTATGTGATCGATTTTCCCAAAATGCGATTAATACTATTCTTCCCAATGATTTTCCCTATGACACTCTAGACTCTGACATGGACATAGATTTGGATAATAATACAGAAGATAACGTAACGGCGAGTAATCCCCTCGTGCGTGAGAGTTGTGACCACCCAAAAGTGTTACAGAATTCTCGTGAAAACGCAGAGATTTCTAAAGGGGACAGAAAACGCGCTGGTTGTGGTGACGGCTCTTCCGAGTAGGGCCCTAACAAAAGGATTACGTCAGGTAAGACGCAATCTGATGCAATCACGTCGAATCATGAGGAAACGCTTGCAAACGCTTCTCCCAAAATGGCGCGCGGTACTTTGGCAAATTTCAAATATAGTAATAAGGATAGGCCACCTTTCACGGTTCATGTCCAACCGGTAGATGATGCGGGATCTTCCTCCCTGCATCCTTTGCATATGAGTAGGGTCATTTTGCAAATTTTTCCCCGCGACGTTGTAGAAATCCGTAAAACGGGTCGCAGATGCGTAACCATGACGCGGCAAACAAACTAGTTGCTAGCGAGCAATTGGCTGTCCACAAATTGAGAGCGTTTATTCCCACTTTTCGCGTGCTACGAGCCGAGGTCATTAGAGATGTTCCTCAAAATGTTTCTTTGGAAGCGTTGAAAGAACTTACGTCGTCGCCGATCAAAATCCTCGAATTTCATAGACTAAATCGTCGCGTTAAGTTGGATGGGGAAATTAAATATCTTCCTTCTCGCGCAGTTTGTATTAAATTTGCGGGTCAGTTCTTACCCTCACACGTAAATATTTTTAACTGTAGATATTCGGTATCTCCTTTTATACCAAAAACACGGATCTGCTTTTCATGTTTCCGCGTTGGACATCTTAGTAAGATGTGTAAAAGCCAATCTTGGTGCATTTATTGTGGCAAAGCCGGCCATAAAGCGGGAGAGGATTGCGAGTTGAAAAATTCACCGTGTTGCATTAATTGTAGGGGCGCTCACCTGCCGACCTCTCATACCTGCCCGATCGTAATAAAATATAAAATGGCTGTGTCGCTCGCCTCCGCGGAGAATATCTATTGCAGACGCGAGGAGGAGGATTGTTGACTCTCCTCCCGGTCATTCTTCATCTTCCTTTACGGATCCTAGGTTTGATTTTATAAATTTTCCTAATCTCCCTAGTAGAAAACAATTCTCTTCCCCCTATTATTCATCTGACCAATCTTTTGCTGAGCCAAACCCATTCTCAGTCCTTGCCAATCTCCCAATGGACTATGAGAGTCCTCCAAGTAGAACCTTTTCTTCCATGGCTGCTAGCCCACGTAGAACTTACACTTATCCAACAGGACGATCCCTGAAACTTGGCCCGACTTCTGGTCAGGCCCTCCATTCGGTAGATCCTAGGCGGGAGATTCTCATTTCTCAACGGAAGAAATACATTTAATTCAGAAAACGGGGTCGGCGGTATTTTATTCGTCAAACCATTTGTCTTCCTCCCCTATGCAAACTTCTCAGAATTCCTCAGCTGCACCCCTCCTGCCAGGTGCGGAGGATATCCAAAACCTAATAAGGAGTTCCTTTGGAGAACTAATGCAGCCCTTCTACAGCGCGATTATGGAAAGACTAGCAGTTTTGAGTAACGATCATGGACTTTCACCTAACCCTTCCGAGTTTGCTAACCGGACCCTTTCATCATTCCCTGACTTCGCAGAATCTCAGAGGCGATTTATTCCATCTTCTCACCCGTAGTCCCGGTCTCGGGCCGGGCCCCCCTTCATATTCTCCACTGGAACTGTAGGGGGGTTCGGGATAAGCTTGCAGATTTACAAAGAGTTGCCTCTGATTTTCAAATAATATGTTTGCAAGAGTCCCTACTCACGCCTATATCTCGTATGTCCATTTCTGGGTTCAACTTGGTACGAGCGGATATAATCGGTCCAAATCTGCGTGGGCTTTGCTTATTTGTTAGAAAAGACTTTAATTTTTCGATTATTGACGTATCTAGATTAGCTCATCATTCTGTTGAGATTCTAGGTATTCTGGTGCATTGCTCCTTAGACTCTCCGGTGGTTCTACTTAATGTGTATAGACACCCAAATTCTCCTACACCTTTCTCATTTTTCCACAGTCTCTTTTCTTTTATCTCAACACACAAATACGCTATTCTATTAGGTGATTTCAACGCACACCATCCTGCCTGGGATGATGGGAGGCAAAATAGATCAGGTGAATATATTTTCCGTAATCTCGAGGCTTTCGGCGTGGTAAACTTGAATGACAGTACTAATACTTATATTTCCCCCCCCCCCCCGGGAGCGTCCAGCTCCACCATTGATTTAACGTTTGTAGCTAAGGATCTGGCAGCCTTATGCGAGGTTGTTACTGGGACGGATTCGTACGGTAGTGACCACTTCCCCGTACACATTACTATCAACGAAACCATGGCCACTTCTAAGCGGCTTAAATATAAAATCAAGCTCAATAAGAAGCAGCTCGTTGCTCTACATTGCCTTTTGGAACACAAATCTAATAGATTCGAGGAGATCTTCTCATGCTCTCCTCTGCTTCTCTGGATCCCATTACCAAGTATCGGACTTTCTATTCTGTACTTATTGAGATTATTGATTATGAATTAGTCGCTCCGAAAAAGATTCTTGGACCAAACAAAAATGATGGCCACGTTCCGACCACAGCTCCTTGGTGGAACAGCAAATGTTCGGATGCGGTAGAGGTTCGACGCAATCTTTGCAGGGTGTATAAAGCCAACCCCACTCTTGACAATTGGATTGAGTATCGTCGTGAGGTGGCTAGATGCAGGAGGACACTTAAAAGGGAAAAAAGATTGGGGTGGAGGAATCTATGTTTCAATTGTAAGACTCCAATGGCAGAAGTTTGGAGATTTATACGGGCGTACAAAAAGAAATCTCTAACTGGAGGATGCTTCACGGCAGACGATGGTTCCCTGACGGGTGCGCGTAGTAAAATTGCTGACAAGTTGTGTCCCCCTTCCTGTTTGTTCCCACCAACTCAATCCCTCAGGGAAATGGAGATTCTTGATCGGCGATCTGATGGCGTGTATCCCTGGATGGACAATCCTTTTGAAATCAGCGAATTGGAGGCGGCTCCTCCAATGGGGACTCTGCCCCCGGCTTAGACCGGATTGATTACGCTATCATCCGCTCTTTCCCTTTAAGTATTCGCTTTATTAAGAATTTTCAATGAAATATTTGAAGAGGGATTATTTCCTCACTCTTGGCGTACCTCATTGATAGTATTTGCTCCCAAGTCTAGTGGAGGACTTCGCCCCATAACTTTATCGTCGTGTTTATTAAAAATCTTCGAAAAAATGGTCTATCGCAGGATGCAGTGGACGGTGGAGTCTCAATTTGTGTTGCCCGAATCACAGGCGGGCTTCCGGAACTTCCGATAATCTAACAATTCTCACCAATCATGTTCACCTGGCCTTTGTGAATAGAGTTCCTCTACTGGCTGTTTTCTTGGACATAACGAGGGCTTTCGATAATGTGATTCCCAATCAGTGTTGTTAGGTCACCTTTTAGCGCATGCGCATTGCAGCGTTAGTGAAATCCAGTAACGTTCACAGAGTGACGGGTGACGGGTGACGGTTGACGGTTCCTATAGTTTTGGCGGGATGTCGACAGTGTCGACTATATCTAGTAGCAAGATTATAACGGATAACGAGGTATGTAAAATGGTAAAATAGTACATATTATAATATATATTGTGCATATTATAATATATTTGTGCAATATGGAATCCAATGTCGTTAAAGGAGCTGTTAAAAAACAAATTAATAGAACTTTTCAAAATTCTTGGTTAGATGAAGAAATTTTTAAAGGATGGCTAGCTCTCCATTCTGAATTAAATAAAGCTTTTTGTACCGCGTGTAATGTCAGCATTGCGTGTCGTAGAACAAATTTGTTAAGGCATTCACAAACGGTTAAACATATATATGAAATGAAAAATCGAAACCAAAGCTTCGAAAATATTGAAAATATTTCATATTGTGATAGAAAAAAGAGAGCGGAAATAAAATTAACAGCATTTTTTGCTGAGCATAATATTGCTTTTTATGCGGCTGATCATTTAATACCTTTAATGAAAGATATTTGTTCGGATCCTAATATTGTACAAGATTTGTCACTGGGTCGACTCAAGTGCACCAATATTGTTAAAGATATTTTGGAAACGGGAAACGGAAAAATTAACTGAAATTTTAAAAACTTGTAAATTTTCTATTTTAATAGATGAAAGCACCGATATCACAGACACAAAATTTAYGTGCGTGCTTGTAAAATACGTTTCACCATTAGATAAGAAAGTAAAAACTAAATTACTTGAATTATTARCTTTAGATRCCACAGATTGTAGCGCAAAAAGAATTTTTCACAATTTTAAAACTTTTTTCTTAGAGAATGAAATTCCTTTAAAGAATATCATTGGAATGGCAAGTGATAATGCATCGGTAATGATTGGTCGAACTAATTCTTTTTATTCACATTTAAAATCTGAAAATCCAAATTTAATACTATTAAACTCTATTTGCCATTCTTCTGCAATTATTGCAAGTAAATCTTGTGAAAAATTGCCTAAAAATTGTGAACATTTAATTAGAGGAGTTGCCACTTACATATCGGGTAGTGCAAAACGTTGTGCAATTTTAGGACAATTTCAAGAATTTTTTAATGTAGAAAAAAATAAAATTTTAAAATTATGTAACACTAGATGGTTAGTCCTTCATAAATGTGTTGAAAGATTGCTCAATAATTGGGACGTATTAAAAAATTATTTTATTTTGGCAGTAGTAGAAGATCAGTCAAAATCCGCAGAAGATATTTTAATATTATTAAATGATAGTACAGTTAAAGCTTACATTTTGTTTTTAAAATATTCATTAAATTATTTCAACAATTTTAATGCTTTGTTCCAATCGCGCAAAATTTTAATTCATAAATTATTCATTAATAGCAATCAATTAATTGTTCAAATAGCACAAAATTTTATTATTCCCGAGGCATTGAATAACATCGCTATTTTAAACATAGACGATAAAACAAATATGAAAGATCTAACTGACATATATGTTGGACCAGAATGTGAAAACTTCTTAACAACATAGTCTTCCGAATTTGCGCAACAAATTAAATGTAGATGTTTAGATTTTTATAAAATGGCTTTTAAAGAAATGATAAAACGTTTGCCATATAATGATCCTTTTTTTAAACAATTAAATTTTTTAGATCCTAAAGTTGCGCTTTATATTGAAAGTAGAAATGAATTTAAAGATTTATCYGATATTGCTACAAAAATAAAAAATATTGATATTTCAAAACTTGCATTTGGCGAATTTTACCAACAGTTTTTAATGATACTGAGAAAAATGAATTAATTTCTTTAGAAATAGATAATATGTGGCAAAAAATATTAAATTTTGAARATAATAATGAAGAAAAAATGTTTCCTAATTTAGATTTGCTAGTAGAAGCTGTGTTGTCTTTAYYTCATTCTAATGCTGAAGCTGAACGTATTTTTTCAATTGTAACTGATGTCAAATGTAAAAAACGTAATCGATTAGCTAATGACACTATTTCGGCCATTTGTAAAATTCGATCTCATTTTCAATCAGAAGATATTAATTGTATTAATTTTGAACCTGATTCAAGACATTTGGAACTCCATAATGCACAAAATTTATATCTARAACATAAATAATTATTTCATTTGATTAGTAATTTAATTTAATGTATTATGTTTATTTAATTTTTATTTTTATTCTGTGAACAAATATTTAATGAAATTTTTTTATACATTAAATAATACTAATTATTTTTTTTGAGCTTATTTGTCTCAGATAAATGTTTTTAAGTTTCTGGTATCTATGGTGTGCAATACATTTTTTTTTTCTGTGAACAAATATCTCATGAAATTTTTTTATATATTAAACTATACTAATTATTTTCTTTTGCTGAGCTAATTTGTTCCAGATAAGTGCCTCCAAGTTCTCGTACCTGTGGTGTGCAATACTACATAATAATTATTTATTTATRCACATAATTATATCAGTTATTTATAGATAATATTTGTGATAATATTTAAATTATTATTAGAATTAAGTATTATATAATAAAATGTTTATTTATTTTTTCTATATTTAATATTTGTTGTTATTTAAATCAAATATTTATTTTTATTTATATAAAAGTATGTCAATTTGTTTTCTGAATACTGGTAAGGTTTTGGCAGTTTTACCCTTAGCAACAAATGTTGGTATTCCATATAATTTCTGCCAATTAAATTATTGTTAATTATATCCAATTCCTATTTATTTATTTATTTAATCTTACCTTCTTAACGCATTTTTATAGTATAATATGAAGTTACATGAATATATATTATTATTATCCTATTTATTAATGTTATCAATTAATATTGACGTCTTTGATATGTATCTATGTAACTATATATTATATATTATAATGCATAATATATTATAATGCATAATATATTATAATGCATAATCTAGTTCATTACCAATTGACTCTTTCTTGATTACGGTTTTAATAATAGAAGAGAGTTACCTACGTACTATTTTTGTAAACAATGTAACCAATGTAAACAATGTATTTATAAATTAATATTTTATAATTGTCCACCTATTCTTATGAAATTTATAATAATCTTCGAAAAAAAAATCGAATTGACTTATTATTGCAAAGCAATATAAAAATTTTTAACAAGTTAATGAAAGTAGAGATATTTTCTCAATAAATACATTTATTTTTATTTATATAAATAAGTGGAATAAATTTTAGTTCTTTAAGTCTTCATTATCAGTAAAGATATAATAATTACATTTTTTAAATATGAATTTAATAATATTATATTATTAAAACAAAAATTGATCTTAAAAATCTTTAATAACTCTGTTAAAAAAGAAAAATATTTGTTTTATTTAAAAAAAATTTTTTTATCTTGTTTAATTTATTTCTATATGTACTTAATCTAATATTAATTTATGCTTTAAGTATGTGATTATTATCTCCTCACGATTGAAGAGATATTTTACTCGAAGTTATGAAATTTATTTCGTCACTATTCATATTAAGAAGAAAATACATTTAGCATTAAACTTGTATCTTCTTTTGCTCATATCTTTGGTTTTTTATTGAAATTTTTTTCTCATTTTATAATCCTTATAAATTTTCCAAAAAAAATATATTATATACAATATATAATCTATATAAAATTATAGATACGTCAAAATAGGGCCTTACGGGATCTTTATAAATTTGACATTAATACAGCACTGATGCCATGTCCGAACGCGCATGCGTCAAAAGGTGACTCGCCTAACAACACTGGTTCAAGATCTTAGAACGCTGGGATTTCCGGCACGAACGTGCAAATTTATCGAAAATCTATTATGCGAGCGTTATATTCGTTTTGTTGAGAAGGAAGATTTGTCTGAACCGCGTACTGTCCACAAAGGTACTCCACAAGGATCGATTCTCAGTCCTCTTCTCTTTAATATTTACCTTAGGGAAATATCCCGACATCTTCAACCTTCTGCAGTACGCGAACGACATCGTTCTGTATTCCTGGAACTCCGACAACCCTCTAACGCATGAATCGATATCCTCTTCCCTGTCACTTATATATGAGTTCCTCAAGTATAGAGGCCTGGGTCTTTCTCCGGCTAAATCCAAATTTGTAATATTCGATCATGGTATAAATACAAGGGTATGCTCTTGCGCACGCGACCAATCAAAATTATCAAAGTGTGACGTCACAGACAAGCGGTAAATTTAAAACTGTTGTTTCCAAACAGCTTATTTTATTATTTACATTAGCAGCATTCTCATCAGCTACATTATTTTGATTTCAAGTTTGCAGGGAAAACTGTTTGTAATATCTAATATGCACAAAAGGAAAACCACATGGAAAAGACACTTCAGTGTTCGAACAACATCAAACACTAGAAGCCGCCATTTAATTGTAATCGAACTGTTTGGACGGTCTGATTGGCCGTGAGCGTGACGTCACACTTTGATGCGCAGTGGGTGAACACGGGATGAGCATACTTTTGTATTTATACCATGATATTCGATAGGCGTAGAGGCCCCCCCTTAAACTTCGAGAGTATCTCTATCGACAATACTGAAATCTCGCAGGTGAGCAGTGTTAGATTTTTGGGGGTGATTTTGGACAGCAGGCTCAACGGCAAGGAATATCTTAATTCCCTCATCAAAAAGGGCAATTGCGTGGCGAATATCATCACTTCCCTCACGGGTACACGGTGAGAGGCACATCCGTACCTTCTACTTTCACTTTATCGGTCGATTTATCGTGGTTTCATTGAGTACGGCGCGCAGATATTTAATTTAAATAAAAAAAATCGTTCACTATTACTTAAATTATATAGACAACAATACCGGATCATAAAAGCGGCTCTGGGATTACGTCAATCCACACCTATCAATATCCTTCTTTGTGAGGCCAGAGAACCGCCTTTAAATCTTAGATTCATTTATTTGACTTCTAAATTCATTCTAAAAAATTTAGCGAGGAAATCCAACTTAGTTATACGTAGTTTGTACATGTTGAAAATGGAAGCCAGAACTCAATTTGCAAGAGACTACTTGATCAAAAATGTTCCTTCTTTTAAATTATTCTTGATGCATGTTTGTGAAAAGGACCGCGTATTTAGGTCGGTTCTCCCCCCCCCCCCTCTTTAGGGTATGATTTTTTGACAACGATTCCTGTACCTCATTACTTATCATTTGATATGTCTTCTAATAAAGCCCGAAGAAGGGATCGCCCTTGCTCAGTGACTGAGGTGAAACATAGGTTCGAGGAATTTGCATCGTCCATTACTGATCACTATTTCGTTGTATATCGGACGGCTCTAAAGAGGACCATGTCTCCCCCGTGGGTGCCGCGGGCACTTCTTCTCTCATGATTTGGGGATTGTTTTAAAACATAAACTTCCAGCTGATACCTCGATCTTCTCTGCAGAGGCTTGGGCTCTTTATCAGTCCCTTCATGGTTGAGAGCGCAAAGAATCATAAAGCCGTAATCTTCTCTGACGCTAGAAGCGTCCTTGACGCTGTTTCATCCTCCTCCGGGAAAAAGTATGTTAACTATTTGATACCATTAATCAAACTGAAATATTATTTATTATCCGCCGCAGGCTTCTCTATCCAACTCGTGTGGATTCCATCACACGCGGGCATAGCGGGCAACGAGTCAGCGGATGCAACGGCTAAGCGAGCAGCTCGAAATGGTCATAAGTCAAAATTTAAAATCCCACACACGGACTTGTTTTTCTCTATCAAACAGCGCATGGAAACTCAATTTTGCTCGTTATTGAAAGAAGCGTTTCGCGAAAAAGGCGTTCATTACTTTTCTCATTTTTTCCATTTATCACCTAAGCCTTGGTTTCATAAATATAAACTTGATCGGGAGCAAATCGTCACCATCAATCGGATTAGATCCAACCACTATAATTTAAATTATAGTTTATATAGAAAAAACATTGTTGTATCTCCCGCTTGCCCATGTGGTGATTCTCGCCAAGATATTAACCATGTAATATTTTACTGCAGACTGACTCGTAATAAAGCTAAATGTCTCCTATCACTTCTTTTTCGACAGAATCCAACCAATTTCCTAAACATATTTCCTTATATTAATTCCCCTTCACATAAACTATGTCGCTTGCTATTGGCTTTCCTTCGTTCCGTCAACCTATATGTCTGAATGCCTCTCCCGAACCATCTCCCCCACCCCGTACTAGCCTGAAAACTAGAGCAGACGCTCCGATCTATGCGTTGCATACTCTGTTGCAACGGGCTGACGCCGAGAATTTCGATATACGCTCTTGGAATATTCAGTTTACTTTGTTGTCGTCCTGGCCAATTCGACTCCTGTAACGCTGAGTGGAGTCTGGTGCCATATTTAGAAGAAGAAGATGATGAAAATGGCTGAATGGACTCCGAGAAGGGGACGACGCCATTACTGAGAAGAAGAAGACAAGTTAAGGCTATCGCACACAAAAAAACTTAAGCAGTAAAGCGTAAGCAGTAAGAAAATCAACAGTTTTGATTTGCTACCGCTTACGTTTCGTCTTAAATTTTTGACTATGATTGGCTGATTCGCTTATTGCTTAAGTTTTACTGCTTAAATTTTTTTGTGTGCCATGGCCTTTACTCTGTTGTCGTCCTGGCCAATTCGACTCCTGTAACCTTATGTGGAGTCTGGTGCCAAATTCGAAAAAAAGAAGATTCGCTACGTTTGATTGGGATTCGTGCTCAAGCTTTGGTGCGGGTCGGACGTGTTTGCGCGTGCGCTCGCAATTGGCAGTTGAGACGAGTTACGCAGTTGGGTGTTTCGTGGTGCGTGTACGTGCCGGTTTTCCGGTTGCCTTCTACGGCCAAACTTTTCGGTTGTAACATTTCCTTCGGCTTCCTACCGAAGGCATTTCGATAAAGGTTTACAATTACCCGGCCACCTCAAATTGTAATAAAAATATACTCAATCGATGCGTTTTTGCGTGAAACGAAAGAATCTGGCAGAAAAAAGTGTCGCTCTGCCCTGCGAAGCGAGATATTAATCATTAAAGTTTGCCACTTTTACGAAACCTGTCATATCGACATAACGTAGCGAACTGAGCATGCGTTACGGTCACATGATCATGCTTTATAGCCATACGCGCGTTTTCATAAGCCTGCACCATAAAAGAAACACTACGCGTAATTTGAATGTCAATTGTTATCTACTGTGTACGTGCAATTTTTGATACAAGTTTGTAACAATGATGTTATCCGAATTTATTCACTTACGACAGGCATAAGTTAATAGACTTCCTCATCCAGCATGGTATTACCTGCTGTAACAAATTGTAACGAATGTGGAAGTAGAAAAGATTTAAATAAAGATACATTAATATTTACGTGCAATAAAAGGTGTTTTGTAAAAAATATTCACAAAAAACGCATTAGTCAAAAGTGTAGATTTCAAAAAAGCGCTAAAGTTGGGACGTGGTTTGGCAACAGCAATATTGATATAAGTTTACTTTGTAGACTTACAACTTATTTTATTATGTTGCCACCAGCACGCGTCCAGTTTTTGATATTGGACACTGGCCTAAGTAAACGTACAATTATTGACTGGCTTAATTTTTGCAGAGAAGTACATGCATCTTCATCTAAAAATATATATTATTATGTATGTATTGTATATTTGTATCTATAAATATTATAGGTCTGTGTGTACTGGGTCAAAAAGCATGAAGAAAAGCTTGGAGGTCCAGGACATACAGTTGAAGTGGATGAAGCAAAATTTGGCCGTAGAAAATATAATCGTGGCCGAGTAGTCGAAGGCCATTGGGTATTTGGAGGTATTGACAGAGAGTCAAAGAAAATATTTTTAGTGTCTGTCCACGATCGAACGCAAGAGACTTTATTAAACTGTATCAAAGACAAGATTTTACCAGAGTCGACAATAATATCAGATTGTTGGAAATCCTATAACTGTCTTACTAACGAAAATTTCCAACATCTAACAGTTAATCATTCATATAATTTCGTTGATCCTGATACAGGTACAGTTTGTAAAAAATATAAATCTGATAGCTATGAAATTTGCAAATATATTGTTATTCTTTAAATTTACAGGTGCTCATACCCAAAACATCGAACGAGTTTGGAGAGACGTTAAAGCAAATATCCCAAAATACGGGATTATAACCCGTTATTTTGTTGGATATTTATCTGTGTGACGATACGTCACAAGTTGTAAATATTGTATATAATGTGCCGAGTTGTAAACAATGTATATAATGTGTCGTCGTTAAAATTTAGCTTTAAGGGCAAATAGCGCAACACGCGCCCGCACCGCGCGCGTTCCGCACCACGCGGCCCGCATGGGCCGTTACGCCCGACCACCAATCAGAAGCCGGGCCGACCGGTATATAAAGACCCGG
>JANQDE010000295.1:29327-40649 GCA_037157785.1 Cephalotes varians
TATACGTATGTGCATATGCACATCCGCCTCCACCGGTCTACGTATTACGAACCGCCGTTCAGCTACGAACAACCCGACTTCACGCATGCCACACAGCGCATGTACTTTGTAAATATTTGAAGAGTCAATAAATTGTTTTCTYTGTTTTATCRACCTAATCCGCGTTTCGCTCATTTCCACCTGGCGTTCGACGAGATTATCCGGCAACCACCTTTCGTTTCGGAACGGAGGATAGACCGTTACATCTGAATACCTTTTCAAACGCGATCATGATTTGGAAAAAAGGATAGATAGCTTCTTTGACGTAATTAGTCAAATATATCCTCCAAAACTCGATGTCCAATAAGTTTTTTGAAATCTACACTAAAATTTAGTCTACTTCCACATTTGTTACATACTATTGTTTATCCTAGAAATCCAAAACATTAAGAAAACATATTTTTAGAAATTTAAATAATTTTTATTTTATTTTATGATTTTTATATATTGTATTGTTTTATTCTTATGTATTTTATTTTTATATATTTTAATAGTAATTATACTTTTTTTTGTATTAATAGTGTTTATTGGTTCGAGGCGGCTATGCTGCCCCGAACAAAGAAAAAATAATATCCTATCTGCTTGGGACTTAACTGCCTAGAAGTTGCAGCCTAGACAGTATATAATTATTATTAAAATACATAATTTGTTACAGAAACCATTTTTTAACCATTACTGTCTGTTCACATGGGTTTCTGTGACAAATTATGTATTTTAATAGTAATTATACACTGTCTAGGCTGCAACTTCTAGGCAGTTAGGTCCCAAGTAGGTAGGATATATTATTATTTTTTGTTCGGACCCTGATGAAAATAAAAATTGGAACGTAAGTCGAACGTGTAAGAAGAGTGACAGAAGCGTAAACGAAGCTTCTAAGAAGCGAAAATTGGAACAACGAAATGTAAAGGAAACATTAACGCTTCCTTTACGTTTTGTTGTTCCAATTTTCGCTTCTWAGAAGTTTCGTTTACGCTTCTGTCACTCTTCTTACACGTTCGACTTACGTTCCAATTTTTATTTTCATCAGGGGAGCGACGTAGCTGCCTAATAAACTAATAATTATTACTATCTATATACTCCACTGTCCATATGAGTCAATTTGGAATAGAACTATATATAATAGGAATATTGTGAGTGACTAATCAATTTTTTAATTTAATTTTAAATTTCGTGCATATTGAATCTAAGAGTCGTTAAACGCATGCGCATCGATCGCACGCATGAAGAAAATGACCATAGCGCATGCTCAGTTCGCTACGTTATGTCGATATGACAGGTTTCGTAACCTGAAAAGTGGCAAACTTTAATAATTAATATCTCGCTTCGCAGGACAGAGCGACACTTTTTTCTGCCAGATTCTTTCGTTTCACGCAAAAACGCATCGATTGAGTATATTTTTATTACAATTTGAGGTGGCCGGGTAATTGTAAACCTTTACCGGCGTTTCTTTCTATTAGCATACGGGAGTGCGAATCTATTGAACACTAAGGCGCGCTCGTGAATGCAGGGGACTCAAGCCTCTTGCGACGGCGGGGAGTCGGTCCCTTCCGATACCCCCTCCTCATCCCTACGTACATCTTTTCCTCCCCGTCTTTCCCTCTCCTTACATCTATATGACCGCTTCGTCCAAGATAATTATAGCGATGTTATCATGGATAGTCAAAATTCCATGGACATCGAAGAAGACACCCCCAACGCTCCCCCGGGGGTTCCCCCCTCGGCGGATGACGCCGTAGCGACCATGATCTCTTTGTCCTCTCGCCCGTGTATTACTGCGCGTGACTCAATTGTCTCGGTTAACGCGAAAAACGCAAATAAGCGTGAACTTGTTGAGGATTCTCGATCTACTTCTTCCGTCAAGAAGCCTGCTTCCATTGACCCGATATCGTCCAATAATCCACCCGAGTCTGGTCAGGGGGGCACGTTGCTCTCTCCTTTGCCCTTTGCGGCTCCCACTGTTGTTTCTCATCGCTACAACAGTAAGGATCAACCCCCGTTTGTTGTTCAAGTGCAATCAACGCAGGAATCGGGCACTTCCCATCCGTTACATATCAGCAGGGTGATCTCTCAAATCTTCCCTCGGGACATTTTGGAAATTAAGAAGGCGGGACGTAATAAGGTTCTCGTTCAAACCAAAACCTACGAAGCTGCTAACAGGTTAGTATCAAACAATTCTCTTACATCTCACAATCTCAGAGCATTTATCCCTTCGTACAAGGTTCTTAGAGCAGACATCATTAGAGACGTTCTCCAAGATTTATCCATTGAACTCCTTAGAGAATCCGTCTCCTCCCCAATTAAGGTATTAGAACTTCATCGACTCAATCGCAGGATGAAGACTGACAATACGACTCGTTACGTTCCGTCCCGTACGGTTTGCTTGAAATTTACTCTACCTCGTTTCATTTATCTATTCAATTGTAGATATTCGGTTTACCCGTTCATTCCAAAGACTAGGATCTGTTTCTCATGCTTTAGGGTTGGACATTTGAGCAAAGCACGCCCACGTTGTTTATACTGTGGCGAAGCCGCTCACGATTCCTCGGCAGATTGTGCCCGAAAACAATCTCCCCCTACATGCATCAACTGCAGTGGAGACCATCTGGCTACTTCGCACGATTGTCCTAAGGTTTTGACACATAAAATGGCGCTCTCGTTGGCAGCGACGGAGAACATTTCTTTCACGGAGGCTTTAAGGTATATAGGTTCTTCTCTTTCCTCGACTTCTACCTCTTTTGCAGATCCCAGATTTGACTTCCACAGCTTCCCCTCTCTTCCTCGCCATCGCTCCTCTCGTTCCCCCCCCCACTTCTTTTCCCCCAATAGCTTTTCGGTTTTATCTAACCTCCCCTCTTCCGGTGACTCATCCTCTTCCTCTAAACCCTTTTCTTCCATCGTTAAACACCGTCTCTCCGACTGCCCGATTTCAACAGGTTTTCCGCCCCAAACAATCCTCCCCTCCTTCTAATCTCACCTCCCCTTCTACATCGAATAATCGTCTTAACTTTAACTCGAGGTCGGCATTCCCGAAAGAACACCGGGACCTTTTACTCCAGCCCCACGGGCGTCCTATCACTTNTATTATAAAACATGTATAATACATTAATAATATAAACAATTTAGTGTTTTAATAATAGTTTGACGGAAGGGCGATTCCGTCATATTTTTAATATGGGGACGCTCCTGAGGTATAGCGTCACATGCGCGCTTGGCGGCTCGGCCGCCGAGCGTTGAACGGTAGTGGGGAGGACAGTAGGCGTCGCTTCAGAAATCGGCTCGAAAAGGGCATTTCGTTGCGACCACTGCCCTAAGGTTTTGACTCATAAAATGGCGTTCTCGTTGGCAGCGACGGAGAACATTTTTCTCACGGAGGCTTTAAGGTCTGTAGGTTCTTCTCTTTCCTCGTCTTCTACCTCTTTTGCAGATCCCAGATTTGACCTCCACAACTTCCCCTCTCTTCCTCGCAATCGCTCCTCTCGTTCCCCCCCTCACTTCTTTTCCCCCAATAGCTTTTATCTAACCTCCCCTCTTCCGGTGACTCATCCACTTCCTCTAAACCCTTTTCTTCCATCGTTAAAAACACCGTCCCTCCGACTGCCCGATTTCAACGGGTTTTCCGCCCCAAACAATCCTCCCCTCCTTCTAATCTCACCTCCCCTTCTACATCGAATAATTGCCTTAACTTTAACTCGGGGTCGGCATTCCCGAAAGAACACCGGGACCTTTTACTCCAGTCCCACGGGCGTCCTATCACTCTGCCCACAGAACATACCGGAATTTACCATTCTTCCCCCCCCCCCATCCCCTGGGCCTCAACACCCGTACTGCTCTCTCCGAGGCGCAGCTTGAAGACATTCACTGCTTCCTTTCTAACCCCGCAGAAATTCTACAACATCTTTTGGTCTTACTGGGTGGACTCCCCCCTCTAATTCTAATCATTATACCGATATCCCTTTCCTCCCTATGATATTTCGGCCTCCTCCATTCCTCCATGATTTACATTCTATACCTTCTTGGACACAAGGATCACTTTCACAGCCTTAAATAAATCTCGCTCTTCCCCTCTGCGGCTCCTTCATTGGAATTGCAGAGGGGCTGCAGGTGCTCTTTCAGACATTCTCCATCTAGCCAAGAGCTTTCAGGATATGTGTATTCAGGAATCACTACTTCCTCCCTCAACTAATTTTAATGTTCCTGGTTTCTCCTGTATTAGATCTGATATTAGTTCCCTAGGAGTGAGAGGTTTTTGCTTCCTCATTAGAAAAGACTACCGTTTTTCCTTGGTTGACTTTAGTCACTTATCCCACCCCTCAGTAGAATTCCAGGCTATCTCTCTCCACTGCTCTCTTGACTCTTCTATATTGATTATAATTAACCTATATCAACATCCGAATTCTAAAACTCCCTTTACTTTTTACAGCAATCTTTTTTCCGCTCTCTCGGCGTACAAGTATTCGCTTATATTAGGAGACTTTAACGCCCATCATCAGGTCTGGGGTGATGACAAGATAGACGGACAGGGAGATGCCATTGTGAGAGCTTGTGATGCTCATAATTTGATCGTCCTAAACGACGGACTGCCTACTTTCATCTCCTCATCGGGTCATGCCAGCACTACCATTGACCTGTCCATCGCTTCTCGCGATTTTGGATTACTGACCTCAGTTTCAACTCTTCAAGATCTACACGGTAGCGATCACTTTCCGGTCAGTATTTCCGTTGCGTGTACCTCTCCTTCTGTGTTCAGGTTTTCCAACAAATTTGATTTTTCTGACAAATAACTTGCCCTTCTTTACTCAAGACTTGCTTCCGAAACCCCTAGATTCTGCTCTTCAATTTCTTCCACATCTACTCCATTAAACCCCCTGCAAAAGTACGAGAGGGTTTGTTCTTTTCTTTCTGATAGTGTATCACTTTTCTTCTCTCACGGGACCCTCCCATCTAGAAAAAGATTCATTCCAAAAAGTCGCCATCTCCCTGGTGGAACTCCATCTGTGAAGAGGCAATTGAATCCCGCCGTACTTTACTTCGTCTATATAAAGCCATCCCTCGATAACTGGCTTGCTTTCAAGCGAGGGAACATACAAAGCAGAAAAATTCTCCGACGGGAAAAAAGAAAGGGATGGAAACGCCTTTGCTCTGAGTTTTCCTCCAAAACTCCCACTGCTGCCGTCTGGAGATTTATGCGGGCTTATAAGAATAAATCTCTTTCTCCGGATAGCTCTCCCTTGGATGACGAATTAAAGGCTGCAGCCCAGGATCAATTGCTCTCAAAATTGTGTCCTCCCTCTTGTCTTCAACCCACCTATCCTTCCTCGGAGAGATTAGAATCGGCGAACTCTCCACACAGTCCTTTTGTATGGTTTGATGACCCTTTTTCAGTGCGCGAGCTGGAATCAGCCATTCACTCCTCTAATACCAGGTCTTCTCCGGGCATGGATCGAATTGACTATGATATAATTCGCTCGATGCTCTGTGATTTACGAAAAATTCTTTTGAATATATACAACGACCTGTATGCTCATGGGCTTTTTCCTGACTCTTGGCGTTCCTCTCTTCTTACTTTTATCCCTAAACCCGATGGTAGGGGTGTGCGTCCGATTGCCCTTCTCTCCTGTTTCTTGAAGATATTTGAGAGAGTCATTTATCGCAGATTTCAATGGGCGATTGAGACGCGATTTCTTTTCCCAGACTTTTAATCGAGGTTTAGGAACTCTCGTTCATGTGCGGATAACTTAGTCGTTTTTACTAACCGTATTCATTCAGCGTTCCTCAATAATGCTTCTATTGTGGCGGTCTTCCTCGACATTGCCGGAGCGTTTGATAATGTTATTCCGGGTATCTTGATACAGGAACTACGCGACGAGGGATTTCCAGTACGTTTTTGTAAATTTTTGGATAATCTTTTATCCGAGCGTCTTATCTTTGCCGTTCGAAATGCGGATATCACGGGCCCTTTTATCACGCACAAGGGTACTCCTCAAGGCTCCATTCTTAGTCCTCTCCTCTTCAATTTTTATCTAAGAAAAATCGGGCGATGCTTGCATAAGGACACCCAAATACTTCAATACGCTGATGACATAGTTTTGTTCTCCTTCAACGTGAAACTATCGCAGGCCAGGAATTCCCTCTTGCTTTCATTGAATTCGGTGTATGAATACTTACGTCTCCGGGGATTAGAATTGGCCCCACACAAATCTCAATCCATCATTTTTACAAGACGGRTTAAGTGTCACGAGATCCTTGAGCCCTTTCTAGTTAATGAGGTTCAAATCCCCGTRGTTGACAGTGTTAAATTTCTCGGAGTTACTCTTRATCGTACGCTGGGTGGAGCACCCCATCTGAGATCTCTACTTGTCAGAGGAAACAGAGTCTCAAGTATAATCACCTCTCTAACAGGCGTATGGTGGGGGGCCAACCCTTCCTTGCTTCTTTCTTTATATAGAGCTATCTATCGAAGCTCTATCGAGTATGGCGCCCAGGTCCTCAAAYTACATAGGAACAGAACTTTATTCCTTAAAGTCCAACGCCAACAGTACCGTATCATCAGATCGGCGCTGGGTCTCCGCCAGTCTACCCCTATAAATGTTCTCCTTGCTGAGGCTTGCGAACCACCGTTGGAACTTAGATTTGCTCTGCTTTCCTCCAGATATATGTACAAATGCTTCGCCAGGAGTTCTAGCTTGATCATTCGTAGTTTTCGCCGCCTTGAGATCGAATCAGCGTACTCATTGAGACTCAAACGCATTCAACTACTGCGGAGTGTTCCAACCTTTAGGCCTTTTATGCTACAGAAAAACGCGCTTCAACTCATTCATCGTTCGGTTACACCTCCATTATTCTCATACAACTTCTCTTCTATATTCCCTATCCCGCAGTATGCCTCCTTCGACATTTTGGATTCTCTCCCTCTCGGTAAGAATAAGAAACTGGCGATTTCCGCAGTTGAGGCTTGCAAAAGATTCAAGGAATTCGCCGCTCCTCTTGTTAATGGTGGTATTTCTCTTTTTACGGACGGCTCTAGACGAATCGAGGGCAATAATGATTCTGCTATTGGCGCGGCGGTCTCCGGACTTACATTTAGCTTTAAAACACAAACTTCCGCCTGAATCCTCTTTTCAGCAGAGGTCTGAGCCATCTATCAAGCCTTAATCCTAATTGAAAGCACTCTATACAGAGTAGCAGCAATATTCTCTGACTCGAGAAGTGTCTTAGATGCGCTCACGTCTCTCTCCTTTAAACCCTGTGCTAATTACCTGATTCCTCTCATTCGCGATAAATTTCATTCGCTGTCTGACCAAGGCTTTTCTATATCCTTAGCCTGGATCCCCTCTCACATAGGTATTACCGGTAACGAGAAAGCGGACTCTTTGGCGAGGCAGGCAGCATCTAATGGTCGGAAACTGAAATTTAAAACTCCTTACATTGATTTTTACTCTGACTCCATGCGTTTAATGAAAATTAAATACCTGACTTCCCTGACCAGAGATTTTTTAGTAAAAGGAATACACTATCATTCTTGCTTTTTCCAGCCTTCTCTCCCTACTAAGCCTTCTCTCATCTTTCATTGCCTAGAGAACAGATAGTCGCTGTAGGCAGGCTTCGATCGAACCACTACAACCTTAATTACAGCCTTCACAGGAAAAATATTGTGGCGTCCTCCGCCTGTGTGTGCGGGGACCCTCGCCAGGATATTAAGCATATTGTTTTTCGTTGCCCTCTCACCAGAATTAAATCACTCAAATTACGCTCCTTTCTTTTCAATTGTGATCCTCCTATATATCAAGATTTATTTTCGTCCTTCAAGAACCCTTCTCCTAAGCTTTGTCGTCTTATTTCCGCCTTTCTTAAGTCTTAAGGGGTTACATGGGTTTCAGAGGTAAAAAAAGGCACTTTTTCAAGATTTTTTTTAATACATTAATACTGAAGTATAAAATTCAAAAAAATTAGCATACAAAAAGCAACTTATAAACAACATTTCTATTTTCTTTTGTTCAAAAAATTTCAAAATTAAGCGAGTTATGGCCTATTTGCGGAGACGCCTCGAAAAAAAATGACCTTACGGTGGACAAGATGTCTCATGACAGCTTCATCTGAAATCAAAAAACAAAATATTTTCTTTTAGTACGTAAGTATAGCTAATAATTGAACGAAGGATTTTAAAAAAAATGGAAATTTGAATTTTTGGCATAAATTTTTGCAAAAAATTCAATTTTTTTGTAAAATTTACGTCATTTACGATCTTGAAAAATTATTTATTTTTGGAAAAAAAAATCCTTCGTTCAAATACTAGTGAATGCTATTATAAAGAAGTGTGCAAAATTAGAATGAGATCGGTTTATTAGGTCTCGAGAAATCGTGCCCACCGACTTTGAAAAGTGTGTTTCGAGAAAAACGCGTTTTATTTTTGTGTAACTAAAAAAAGGAGAAAAAAATTTTTTTCAAACTTACATAGAATCGTCGATTCCAACTCCATAAAGCAAAAGTCCTGCTGCAGTCGCAATGTCCAGAACATCTTGCCTTTCTTGCCTGAGACGAATTCTCGCATCCTGAACCGTTGTATTGGCATTTTTTTCAGCTACTAGTACGCGATGTTCGTCTTCCTTGCGTGCATACTCGTGGCTACTACAACCAAGTGGGAGGTGCTATGGTTGGCACGGTCCACACCGTGTAGTAGCATCAAAATTCCTGCCATTCCTTCATTAAAAATACATCCGGCGACGTATGCAGCAATTTTGACAATTTTAGAGCCAACTGGAAGTATTTTTGGTGTAATTTTCCAAATTAATTGATTAAAACTTTCGTTGTTGTTTTGGGTAAATCTACCCACACACCGCTGCAAAAGCCCATCCTAGTTAAGCTCCTCATAAATAGGCTTAATAGATGTTAAAACATTACTTGGTAATGCGGTGTAATCATGTTTGAATGACGATAACGTATTCGCAGCTGAAGCACGCTGCCAAGCACACCACGAATCAGAGCCGCTGGGGCATTTTTCATGCTGCGGATTTTCATCTGTAGAGCTATAATGAAAATAAGTTGCCAAAATAACGTCATTCATTTTCTGAACAGAATCACAATTTCTTCTTATAGCTAATCCGTAATACACTGTCAATTTGTCAATTAACTTGCTTGTAAGTTTGCCTTTACCAGATAGAGTTTTTTTTCTTATTGTTTTGCCTTTAATTTGCTTTTCTTCGACAGTCTTATTTACTAAATTGCGCAAGCGGTGGCCCATTCTTTTCTGTACGTGCCCTATGCATTCTTTTTTATTTATGCAATAGTTTTCACCATAAGGTTTAGAATTCACAACTCCAGAATAGGTTTTAGAGTCCCCATCTCCGATGTAATTGGCATATCGCAGGCTGTATTTTTCAAATGAGCGTTGAAACATTTCAATAATTGATGTAACTTCCATATTACCAGCTGCTCCTTCATGATTGACATTGCATTCTCCTTTCTCTTTATGCTCTTCAAACCACTCTTCAAATTCTGCTGAATTTAATTTATGTTTCCAAGATTCACATGATTTACAATACGAACTTTTAACAATTGTATCTAAAACTTTTCCAGAGTAGTATCCAATCAAAGTAGCCACACCGTGTAATGATGAAAAGCCGCGCTTTTGCCAACTGCCATCGCCAGACATAGTAATGTCTACCGTATCTTCAATACCAGTTTCATCGCACGTTAATTTTTTTTTCTTCTTTTGCAGCTGCAGAAAAAAATACTTCGGCAACTTCTTTGATGCTCTCGTATATTTTATTGATATAAAAATCGTATGTCGACTGATTCAAAAAAGAACTGCTTAAATCCATTAAGCCACAAAATTTTTTACAAGACCTGCAAGACCTAAGCCTAATATTCGCATGACAAAAATAAATCTGTGATTTATTTCATACGATCTACCAATTTTGTGACATGATTGAATATATCTAGGCAGACAATTTTCACACTCTACTGCAATTTTAAAACCAAGACCAAACTTAACACATTGTTTAAATTCAACTTTTCCATTACATACTTTTTCCTCTCCATTTTCACATATAATGTTAGAGCACTTCACAAAAGTAGATAGCGTTGAAAAGACTGAAAAGAAGTTCAGTACGACATATTGCAGAGTAGCGTCCTCCGATACGTAGTTTTTCTCTATGAGTTTCAGCTTTTTCGCTGATGTGCTGGAGAAAGATGCATCGTCGATTTCTGCTGTTTTTGGATTAAATGATTGTTTTCTTTTTTTCGGTCTATCTTTCCTTTTACCACTATCTTTTCGTTGAATTCTACTAATTTTATTCATGTTGGAAACGAATGAATTTCGAGGTTTCGATTTAGAAATTACTTTTGCACACGTATAACCTCAAAAGTTCATCGTGGCTCTACGAGTTATATTATACTGAAATACGCGAAATATTCCCTTAGGATTAGAGAGAGACTGTAAACAAAGGCAAGCAGCTGCGTTCTTATGCTTGCGGCGCTCGGTCAGGTAAGAGGGACGCTA
The DNA here is from genome assembly GCA_037157785.1 of Cephalotes varians. Classification (NCBI taxonomy): domain Eukaryota; kingdom Metazoa; phylum Arthropoda; class Insecta; order Hymenoptera; family Formicidae; genus Cephalotes; species Cephalotes varians. The sequence continues at coordinate 39,865 of JANQDE010000295.1, forward strand.
CTACACAACAAAGAGGGGTACGCTTAAACGGCTCTATCTCCTTTAATTTTACTCGGATTGAAAATTTAACAAAATATTCCTAAGATATACTTTAAGAAAAAAAAAATTTTTTAAAAATCGATTTTTTGAAAATCTGAAACCCATGTAACCGTGTGTGTGAAGCTAGCGTATCATTTCGCGGAAACTCATTAACTATTGAGAGTTCTGAGTTCCTTTTCAATAGTTCTATAGTTCTTGATAGGTTAAACTTATAGTTCTGCCCATTAAAGTAAAAAAATGTCTTAGTACAAAGTGAAACGCCAGGTTCACGCAACGTCTCACTTTGTACTATGAAAGTTTCCGTCATAAATAAAGTCAGATTTTAAAAGATTTATAGTTCTACATGAGTTCTAGAAAGAGTTCTGTCAAAAAACACCGTTTTTTTCATTTTTAAATAATTTTTATAACCCAAAAAATGATGTTCCTAAAAATGAAGGTAAGACGGTCATATATTTTCGACAATTCTCAGAGTTTTATCATAATTCTCGAGTAGCTCTGAATGTATTCTAACGTATTCCAAAGACTTCCGATCATTTGCACTATTTGTTTATTTTTAAATAATTTTTATTCCCCGAGAAACCSGCATTTCAAGACATATGGGTGAGACGCTGCACGATTCTCGACAGTTCTCAGAGTTCTGTCGTAATTTTCGAGTAGTTCTGGATGCATTTTAACATTTTTCAAAGAGTTCCGATCATTTGCACTATTTGTTTATTTTTAAATAATTTTTATTCCCCGAGAAACCG